>JAOWBC010001714.1:3396984-3410481 GCA_028566105.1 Hypoplectrus providencianus
GGAGCGGGAGGAGCGGGGGTTGAGTTGCTCCATCTGAGCCGCCACGCCAGAGAGACAGAGAGGGTGAGAGAGAGGGATGAGACGTCTCGACAGATCGCCCCATCAGCACGTCTGTTCAGAGACACGACGGATGTCCTCAGACTCAGATTCATGCTTCCGCTTCTCCCTCCTCTTATCTCCTCCCCCCTCCCTCCCCCCTCATCTCTCAGATACAGTCCTGTGTAACCATACGCCACCTGTGTAATAGAGGTCACCCTCCCTTTAGATTACACTCTGTGCACTTCTTGGTGGCATGGATCAGTTATCCATTATAGATAAATGTATTGTAGATGGTAGAAAATGTATTAAGTATTAATATAATGCTTTGGAAATCAAGGTTTTAACAAACATAAATATGCACAATTTGTATACAGTGCTTATAAGTTGAAAGAAAGCCACTGTCATTGACAAACAGCAACATTGACATATGCTTTTATACAGTATGTAGTCTTAAGCAAATGTATTGTTTAAAAGTACGAAAAAAGACATTAAAGAATACATGTTGCCTAATAAAAACTGTCGTTCGTCCAAGGTTTCCTTCTGTGTCTCATTTCCTCTTCTCTCCCCTCAGTTTGTTCCCAAGTTGGCCCTCGTGCCCACGCTGAGGAGAAGCTGCTTCAGGATCTGTTTGTAAATTACAATAAGCTCTCCCGACCAGTGGAAAACACTTCAGACACAGTGCTGGTCCACTTTGGACTGTCTATCGCCCAGCTTATTGATGTGGTGAGTAAAGCCTCAGAGCATTGTCACCAGTAGCCAGCAATTACATTAAGTAAAATGAATATGCTTTTCTGTTTTTAGTGCTTAAGCATGCATATCTGCACTGTGAATCAATTATCTTATGGGTTTCTCTGAGGAAATAGTCACAACAGATAGGGGGGATAATATGTTTTGTTTCATAATTATGTTTAGAGTTCTCAACTTTTCAAGCCCGATCACAAAAAATATGTGAAACCACTACCTAATTCCATGCTGGTGGCAAATAATCCATAAAAATGATATTCCACCTGCACAGAAACAATGCTACTGTAATGTGAATGATGTTACTTTTTTTGTGCTGGGTACACAGATTTCATGGTTTAACAACGTCACTCAGTGATGTTGTAATAACGGTGATACTGTTTAACCTCCTCGCCTCCCTCCCAAGGTGGATGAGTCTTACAAAGAGTCTGACAGAGTGCGACTTGTCAATTACATTTTTACATAACTAAAATTATTTTCATAATTTGTGTTGCTTATAATTTACGTAACATCCAAGGCTGTGGATCACCTTGTTTGTTTTAACTTAAATTCAAACTTTCCAACTACTTCTGTGGCTCACTTTACCCTTGAAACTACTTCACCTACATAAATTCATTTACTTTTTTCTGTCTTTTATAATGCCTTACCAGTAGTTTTGTTGTTGTAAACCTAGGTCAGTGGTTCTGTAGCCTAAATCCACAGAAACTACAGCTTTTTTCCAATATTGCAAACCATTGCAAACCATTGCAAACCATATGTGTGTATTTATAATTACATGTGAGCTATTCTTGTCTTATTTTCACACGTTTTCTACCACAAGCACAAAATTGGGTGTTAAGAAGTCGTAGCCACTTATCATAATTTTTTGTGAGATCATTTTTTTTAATGAAATCTTTAGTTCTTCATCCACACAGACATGGTTTCCATACAGCCAATGAAACTGCTTGATTTTAAAACACATTTAAAGAGACCAGTAACATCAACCCGGGCCGGCAGTGAGAGCAGCCAGACACCACCACAGGAACAGAATAGGAGCAGAATAGACGTAGCACTGAGGGTCTTCATGGTCTGCTCATCTGTCTGCTCACAGTACAAGAAGAAATTAAGAGCTGGCTCTCCCTGCTTCGAACTACTCCACCACTTGTTTGGTCATGACTGCAAAATTTCTCTTTAGTTCCACTGTGTTCAAACTATTAATAAATAGTGTGGCGATCTACATTGTCTTGCTCAAGTACTTAACATAACTCTGTTGGGCTTGTTTTTGTCTGCTAACATGGATGCTATTAAAGTGCATCACATTGTAGCCCCATTGAACCCCTATGTGCACTACAATACAAATAAAGCTAGCATAGTGTGAGCTAAATTTGGATACAAATGGATAAATGGATATGGTACTCCTGTAAAAGCCAGCGAGACAAAAACACAAAACACTTTGTTGACGCTTTCAGTTTTTTGGGGCACTGAGCCCAGCTAAACTTTGATATCTAGGACATAATGTCCATCATACTGTGTCCTTATGTCTCCAGTTTCTGTTGCAAAATAACTTGTGGCTTGTTGTCACTGGAAGTGGGAACACAGCTTAAGTCTCCAACTTGCTGCTTGTCTTTTATATGGAAGTTTATATAGAAATTAGGATGCTATAGTTAACTGCAGCAATGACAATGGTACAAATAAAATTGCTGTTGCTCTGACCATCCCGCTATCTATTTCTACACAAAACCAGAGCAAAAGGACACCTACCTTTCCTGCTAAAGCTGTCTTCTAATCCAAATTACAAACACGAGCACAAGACCTGTCCTGCACCTTGGATTGTTGTAAGAGACACCAAACAAACATTTACCGGGGAAAGTGAGCTTTTAATGCTAGCTTGCAGACTGAATAGTTAATAAGCTATTCAGTTGCAGAACCGGCATATACATCACTTCCCTCAGTTCAGAGGCTGGTATGAGCTAATGTTGCTTTATCATTGTGACTGGTGTTGGTGCAATGCAGTTGTGTAGATAATATATTTACAAATTATAGTCCTTCAGTTTTATGCATTATATTTATTCCAATCATACTTGCAAAAAGCTCAAAGCTACACCAGGAGAGAAAGATAAATCTATAAACAGATCACTTATCAGCGGAAATGAAACCCCAACAAGAGATTGAATTATTTTCCCAAATTAAATTCAGTTGTCAAGTTTGCTAACAGTGGCAGTAAATATTAAAATGCAGACACAGTCAGTCTCATCACAATAACATCTTTATTTTCTCTTGCCTCTTGTCTTATCTTCACAAATTATGTTGCAGGCTTTCTGTTGACTGTAGTATTTTATAATCTCACTGGCTTTTGGAGCCAAGCAAAGTTGCCTGGTGCAAGACTGCATCTCTTCAGGGATGATTCTCCAGGTTTTTGACACACAATTAGGTGACAACGCTTGCTTCACATGCCTGGTAGTGAGAGTCAGCTCTTGGTGAAGTTGTCTTCTCCTACAGTGTATTTTCACTGTCTGCTGTGTCTCAGATGTTGTTGGGAAAGAGCCGGAGTTAGCAGCTTGCCAGCAATGGCAGTAAAGCAACAGACACGGTGCAGTGAGGGTGTTTATGCATGAGGCACTGCCTAATTTTTTTTATTTTTTCCTGTCGTATTACACAACTAATCTTTCTTTAGAAATAGATGGTGCATGTGGATTTATTTCCCCATGTAGTAGCTTTGAAAAAGAAGAGAAGAAATTGCTAGAATGTCAGATATTCTAAGACATTCAAACCATGTGATGATCAGGAGTGATATACAATTTATCTGATTATGTCCAAAACAATGTTTTTCTCATCTGTTTACATGAAATAAGGATGAAAAGAACCAGATGATGACAACAAACGTCTGGGTTAAGCAGGTAAGAAATAATAAGGTATAACTCACACTGGAGATACAATGCAATAAAAAGTTGTAGTGTATGGTATATGGTATATGTTCTGTTACAGGAATGGAACGATTACAAACTCTGCTGGAACCCCGAGGATTATGAAAATGTTACCTCCATCCGTATTCCCTCAGAGATCATCTGGAGGCCTGACATTGTCCTCTACAACAAGTAAGGATGTCAACAAGTGGTTTTAATGGCAATTAAGGGATTCTGTGATCTTAAATGTTGCCACATTCAAGGCAAAATTATTCACACCACAGCAAATTTGAGGATTTTTGGTGATTTAATTCCAACAGATGGTATGACTGGAGGGGAAACATGGAGATTCAGCTGTTGTGCCAAACATCTTGTCCTGTGCCAATGTCATAAAGTAATTTAGCTAAAATAAATGTGAACAAGGTCAGCCTTAATGGATGTGGTCGCAAACAAAGCTCGGAACATCGTACAAAGCAATACATTAGGCTGGGAATTAGAAGATGAAATGTAATTGGATGTGTTTCAACAGGCCGCAGATAAAATGTAGCCAGTGTGCGTGCCCCAGGTAAAGCTGTCTTTATTTCACTCTAAATAAGGGCCATCAGCTAATATGAAACGCTATGTCAGAAACTGGCATGACGGAGTTAATTAAATAAAACTGTCAAATTTATGTCATTATACAAACATTGTTATGAATTATCTCAGGCACAATGTCATCACCAGCACAAGATGCAGCCGCTGCTTCAGGGATATTTTGTTTAAAAGTGGGGGAAGTGCAAGCGATTTCCTTTTTTTTTTTATTTATATGAACTATCAGTTGACAGTATTGAATTGAGAAACAGAAACATTGGACAGATGAATGGCTCAGATGATGAGCCCTGGCAGTAATGGGTGGGGTTCAGGTGTGTAATGGCAGGGCTGGGGCGACGGGAGGATCAGATTATTGAAGCAGGTGATGACAGAGAGAAGCACAGGGCAGCCGTTATCATGACAGTTTTCAGAGATTAGATCTGCGACTTCCAATTTTCCTTCTACGGCCAATCATAGAAGGCCAATCCGATTATATTTCTTAAAAGAACATAGGCAAAGGTTTGCAGGTTGGATGCTTTGCACTGTCACAAAAAAATTAAACATTTTATTATTTGCTGACAGTGTAGTTACTGGAGGTTATTGATATTTTTTTTAAAAAAATCTAGGAATAACTGTGGACTGAGCTGAATGCTAAAAATGTGATTGAGAGGCAAACAGGCAAAGATAAAAAAAAGAAAAAGAACAACAACTTGAAAACAGTTCAAACATGCATTAGAATGTGTCTAATGTATGTTTGAACATCTGTCTTGAGGGAATACTTGTGATGGATCTCACATTTGTGCTTTATATGCAAATAAACACGTTGCACGCAGCAGGCACTACGCGAAGATAACAGGGATGTCTGCAGTAATATACTTTTTTTTTTTTTTACGGGCACAATGGTGTGAAAATACCAATATGTCCCCATCATCATCGCTAACGGCTGCAAACCGCTGGAGCTGGAGATGAGAGCAGGTGTCAGATATTTAAAGAGTACCCAGACAAAAACTCTGATACATCACTGTATGATAATAATATCTAAAACACAATAGTCTCTCTCAGTGGTTTCTGTGACTTGAGAAATACAACAGCAGCAGGCAGTGATTCAGTTTGGGTGCTTGCTGGGCTCTTGAGACCAAGCAGATGCAAGCAGGATGTCTGTTGAATAGGCAGCTCTTCACTGTGTCCTGACCGCCTTCAAAAAAGCATTTCAGTGTGCCCACAGGGCTATTTGGGTGGATGCATTCACAACTGTACTAAGAGCTATTCACTTGTAGTCTGATCTCCAAAGACTTCTATATGTCAACAGGGCTGCTTAGAAGCTGTAACCAGAGCTTCCAAATGAATAAACTCCACTGAAGATGACTGTGAGATGTGTTTGAAAACTCCAAGAAAAACAATATTTTTAGGAATTAAATTTTTGCCATCAACTGTATTGCTTAACGATCTTAACCAGAATTAAAATTTTGTGATGCAACTTTTGAGTAAGGTATACGTGTTAAGTTCATTTTGAAAATTCATGCCTTTTTTCACAGCGCTGATGGCGACTTTGCGGTGACTCATCTCACGAAAGCACATCTGTTCCATGATGGCCGGATAAAGTGGATGCCACCAGCCATTTACAAGTCTTCATGCAGCATAGATGTTACCTTTTTCCCTTTTGACCAGCAGAGCTGCAAGATGAAGTTTGGCTCTTGGACCTATGACCGTGCCAAAATTGATCTGATTAGCATGGCAAGCGATGTGGACCAAATGGACTACTGGGAGAGCGGCGAGTGGGTCATTGTCAATGCAGTGGGCAAGTACAATACAAAGAAGTATGAGTGCTGCACGGAAATCTACGCGGACATTACCTACTACTTTATCATCCGGAGGCTCCCGTTGTTCTACACCATCAACCTCATCATCCCCTGTCTACTCATCTCCTGTTTGACTGTGCTGGTGTTTTATTTGCCATCACAATGTGGAGAAAAGATTACTTTGTGTATCTCGGTGTTACTGTCCCTAACGGTGTTCCTCCTACTTATCACCGAGATTATACCATCCACATCGCTGGTGATTCCACTGATTGGTGAATATCTGCTGTTTACCATGGTCTTTGTCACACTTTCCATTATAATTACTGTCTTTGTGTTAAACGTACATCACCGATCACCACAAACCCATGGCATGCCTCACTGGGTGCGGAGAGTATTCTTGGACATGGTGCCCCGAGTCCTCTTCATGAAGCGTCCACCGGGCACTGCCAAGCAGCACTGCAAGAAGCTTATCGAGATGATGCACCGTCCTCCCACCATAGCTGCAACAGGCAACTCGCAGGCCTTTTGGTCAGGTTTAGAGACAGGGTTGAGACAGATGAGCCAAGTAGAGAATCCTAAACAGGTCCCAAAGACTCCAACAGACAGTCCCAACATTCTTGTCTGCTCACCTTCTCCACCTTCTTCCCCTCTTGAGAAACGGAATGAGGACAATCACCCGCTGAAGGCCAACATTTTCTGCCGGTCTCCATCCGGTCAATATTCCGTCCTCTCAGAGAAACAACCGCTACGTGGACACAACTCCGCAGCCTCGTCTTCTTCGCAATTGTCCTTGCCCCCATCTTTGCCATTGGGCCCACTCCGCAGCCTCTCCAGAGAAGAACCAAACGCACTGGCCCCAAATGGCCGCTCCCTCAGCGTAGAGCAAATGTGTGACCAACAGAAGGAGCTTCCTCAGAGACCTGGGCACCGGTGTCGCTCACGCAGCTTCCAGTACTGCTGTCTGCATGATGAAGGGCCTGGGCTCATGGCAATTGCAGGGTGGATGAAGAAACAAGCTGCTACAGATCACCAAGCAGAACCCCTATCAGTAGACTCTACTAAAGATGCTAGTACTCAGCAGGACATAGTGGTTCCAACTATTTCCCCAGCTATGCAACGAGCCATAGAGGGAGTTCAGTACGTCGCTGATCATCTCAGGGCAGAGGATGCAGACTTCTCAGTAAGTTTAATGTATTTTCAATGAAATAATCAGTAAAACCTTGGTAATGCCATATTTTCAAAATGTTTATGTAATGTTCATATTTGAGCCTGAAAGAGATTCTCATAACTCAGGGTTGCCCAAAGTTTGATTCAACTAGTAATTAGGACAGACAGTATAAGATTGATGGATGAACAAAAATCCGCTGAGTTGCCATGCAACCAAAGCTTCATTTAGCAGTCATTTCCAACTTGATAGATGATAAAAAGGTACAGTCAGATGCAGTAGTCGAGAAGTATGTAGAATTTTAGCTATTGAAAGTGATAATTGAGACTGAGAGGGAAGTGAAGCAAAAGAATAAAAATAATTGCATGGTTTAATTATCATAAAATGTATATAGCATAATTGAAATTTCAACAAATCAAATGACCACCAGACAAGTGATAATCCCTTTAAGGAAAACTTAGAGATTTACAGAAATTTTAGCATGGCTAATGGATGTTATTAGGCATGACCCCATGTGTGGAACAGCCCCTTTACCTGTCTATATCACTGTAAAACACAGCCTCCAGTGACTTATAGCATTTTTAAAACAATTTCCATATTTTCCTTAAAAATGCAAGAATCTTATCATTGTTCTGCCTACATAGTTCAACATGTAACACACAGATATAGAGCGATGTGAGACAAAAGGACATTGCTCAAACAGGGACAATTCACATTGATGTCCCATCAGTGACCATCTTTCTCTTGCCTCTAGGCCAAGACTTTTTGTACAGAGGTGCTTCTGTGTAGACTGTCTCAGCCTAGACTGGCGGCTCCTTTAAAAATCCATTGCAACACGAAGAAAAAGTTGTTGACCATTCCGGTGGATGATAAATAATTTTGGCTTCAGTTGTCTGTGACCTTCTTAAGTTCTGCGTCCCATATGCAGCTGCAATATGACCAACTGGCTGAGTTATACTGATGTTATGTGGTCACAGCTGTGTATGTAGAGATTATTCTAACAGCTAAGGGAAAATTGAACTTGTGTTGCCTGTTTATATGTGCATTGGTTTCAGTTTTAAACAAGTAAAAAGTAACATAACTCATCTTTGTCAACTTCAAATATATCAGTGAAAATGTATTTAAATGGGAAATTGCTAGCAGAAAAAAGTTTATTTTAAGTATACAGTACTTATCCTGTGTTAATTGCCAAGTCCCTGGCAAAGACATGAAGGCTGTCTTCGTGGGGTGGGAGGAGAAGTTTGAATCTGAAGAATTCTTAAGAAATGTTATGGCAGTCATTGACGCCAGTAATTGTGCACTCTCTTTTTCTAGCCAGATAAGGTCTGTCTTGGAAACAATGGGACCTCTGTAATTCGACCTTGAATTTTTCATAAGAGAGATGTGCAAGAATTGACTGACATTTAGGAGATAGCTGCCTCATAATGAAAAAATCAGCCATTCGAGAGAAATCAATCAAGGGTGAAAACTGACAGCTGGTAAGAAGAAAGGTGGTGTGGTGTGAAATTTGAAATGTCCCTCTCTGCTGTGTCTCTTCTTTACTAGGTGAAAGAGGACTGGAAGTATGTGGCCATGGTCATTGACAGGATATTCCTCTGGATGTTTGTACTGGTGTGTATACTGGGATCTGTGGGACTCTTTCTTCCTCCTTGGCTGGCTGGAATGATCTAGAATCTATCTTACCACTAAAGAAGAGGAAGTCACTGAACACTGACAGGACGATCCTGTCTTATCTTGGGAAAAAAGAAAGAACAGTTTGCCATTTATGTTTTTATTTTTCATTTGTCAAAGAAACTACAAGTCACGCTCCATGGTCTTGCCCAGGTTATTGAAAGGTTATTCTCGGGGAACTAGGATGAAATATCTCATTGATTCCAGTGGGCGTATAAATTCTTTATGAGGGCAAAAGGCCAACAGCTAAAAAATATCCTTCCATACCACTCCATCTTGACATTGAGATGTAAAGCTCAAGCTGTCACCTTCACAAAAAGCAGAAGAAGACCATTTGACCCACTCATAAGTGCAGAGAACACAAACAAAACCAAGACTCAGGAAAAGATGTTTATAAGACTACTAGGTTTGGTTTGAATCTCAATCCCAACATTCCTATTGCATTTCAGTGTTGTAGCATCCTGACAATATTCATAAAATATTCAAGTTTCAGTAGAACCTGATTGGTCAGAATTCAGTGGGAAAGAGTTGTTTACGTATATTTAGGACTGCTGCTTTTTTTTTTTTTTTTTTTTGTAAATTCCAGCTTTGGTAAGTACACATACAGCTCTGTTTTTTTCTAATCCAAGCAGTTAAATAAACACATCGATTCAATATTTCTTTTGTTCCTACCACAGCACATTGGTGTTAACAGGGAGCGATTTCAAGTCACTCTCTCCAGTCATGCATAACCCTCCCTTTCATCAACCACAGCCACCTAAAAGGCAAGGGCACATTCAGTGCTTTCTATTGCTTGACAAATGAGTAGAATAGGAGTGGAATGATGGCCTGATTTTTAAGCATGTTTTTTAGGCCCATAATCATTAATTTAAGTCATTGGTATTGGTATAAAGTTAAAGGTGAAAATCAATAAATAAATGCCCCATATTTTTTTGAGACATTTGTATTATTATCCTGAATAAAGAAAACCAGGCACTTCACTGTACTTTACACTGTGTACCATGCATTCAGATCTGACAGAAATGAAGGGCTTTGATCGTGCTGAGAGAAAAAGCAGTGTTATCAATGCACACAATGAGCTGAAGGTTTCAGGCAGAGGTAGAGTGAAAGGCTGCTGATGAAGTGACTTTTGAGGACTTAAGACAGAAGAGAAACGTACTTATTAAGAGCAACGCTAACGAGGAAGTGTTTGTGGAAACATTATGAACACCATTAATGTAAGAAACTAATCGCCAATGTACATATTTTGCCCTTGAAAATGTGGCATATCCAAAGAAATGAACGATTATTATTATACATGAAGCTGAATTTTTTTTTTTTTTTTGACTAATAAATAAATTCCACATTTTCTAAAAAATAATTAACATTTTAGATCTTTTGAATATCTACAACAGCTAATAAGGAGCATAAGTTAAATATCCTAATAAATGAATTATTTGAACATTATAAAATTGCAAATATTAACTGATAGATTTACTGCAAGATATTGAAACAACTTGGCAGAAGACAATGAGCTGTGCCAGTGTTAAACAATGTATATGAGATAACTTTATTTTGTGCATTGATGGAAAAATGACAAAATAAATAAATACTGACGATAATAACAAAATGAAATCAATAAATTCTCGGTTGGGCGTAAAGGAGGAACAGAGGCTACACCTTGTGAACTACATATCAATCCTGCCAATAGACCAGTAAGTCAAATATTCCATGGGTCAAAGGTCAAAATTTATTTTGTAAAATCGTTGGTTATTTGTTTGTGATCCATCCTGGCAACATGCTCTGATGGTCAGCGTAGGTTTACATATTCAGCAGTTGCTTGTCATTAATATGCTTGATTCTTGACTCCTAGCAGAAGGAAGACACAGTGGATCCAGGTTGAGTTCATGACTAAAAAATCTAATTTATCTTTGAAATAACATAACTCCCATAAACCTGAATATACACACGGGTCCATTTGGTATGTAAGAAGCTTCCCATATCCGTATTACACTTACAGAATTAATTTTATCATTTTAACTGTGTTTTGGCTACATTTCTTCAGCAGCCGCCATGTAATCCATCTTAATATCGATCTATGATTTGGCCATAATTGTTTTGGTGTGCAAATCTGTTCAAGCTCCACCCTCTCTCTCTGGTGGACCAACCACTGTTTTCCAATGGCAAAGGCGCTTAAATAGGACAAAAAGGAGAAGGATTCTAGGGACCAATGATTGAGAAGGGCCCAGAGAGTCTGGTTATGCTATGATAATACTGTACCGTTGCATTAAAAAAAAAAAAAAAAAAGAATCTGCTGTGTTGGGGAAGGGGATTCTTTTCATGGAGCCCAAAATCCCGAGTGGTGCCCCTGGGTGATGGAAAATGTTCCTCCTACTGTGCTTGGGATTTTTCCTCATAATATTGCCGACAACTAGTTTGTTTTACTGCAATGCAGAGATCTTTCATCAGTAGGCAAAGAGTCAGTCACCATTATGTTACCTCATTTTGGTGATACTCTTAACAAACGTGTATTTGAATGAAAATCTCACCTTTCATCTCTAGTATTGTACTTTGCTACATTTGAAATGGAAAAACTAGCATAAAGCAAAAACAAGTCACATGAAAAATGCATGATAACTGTACGAGAAGAACAGAAGAAGGATGGTGAAATCAGCCGTTACAGTCGAGAAGAAGCTGCTGCGTCCGTGGCTGCAGGAGGGCAGAGCTCCAGCCAGCTGTCACACTGGAGAAGGTATGTGTTGGAAATGCTTACATTCACCAGCCTCATTCAGCTCAAAAGTTTGTGTGTTTGAGGAGCACAGTGGGACAGAGAAGCTGAGTGGACTGGTTGTAATATGCTTTGAGAACCTGGAGCAAACTGAGGAGGACTCCACAGTGCTCCGTGATGTTCAGACAGGTCAGTACAACAAACTCACTGAACTCACAGTCCAGATAAAAATGCCAACGCCTATGTGAATCTAAACCATATTGTGCTAAACTGTGATGTCTCTCTTTTGCTTAAAAAGTCTTATTAGTCTTAGAGCTCTTTCCCAGCAAGAGAGTCGTGGGATCGACTCCGGCATGCAGCTTTTGGTGGAAAATTCACATGCTCTCCCAGTGTCTAGGAAGAAATCGGAGAGAACCCACACTTAGCCCAAAAACATGCAGCTTTGGTTTTATTGGTGACCCCTTAATTACCTGTAGGAGTGAATGAGAGCGTGAACAGTTGTCTGTCTCTGTGTGTGTCTGCCCTGCGACAGTCTGGCAACCTGTCCAGGGTGTGTCTCTCACCCAGTGTCACCTGGGATCAGCTCCAGTCCTGACCTGAGTTTGGATAAGTGGTTAAAGGTGTTAATGGTGCTTTCCTTTTGTGCCAGTACTTTGTTGCAGTTCTTTTACAGCAGTGGGTTCTTCAACAAAAAACTATGTTTTGTTTTGCATTGTGAAATTGACCTGTTTGTGCCTTTATTTTTTCCTTATCTCGGATCTCCTGATCAGTGATTGATTTGTGCAAAAGGACACAACCCCTAACAATGCAGCCAGATGAACAAAGCTGGCCTCTGATAATTTGGAGTTTCTCTTAACTGTTTATTCATTGAATTTCTTTTAAAAGCAAGTCATCAACTCTTTTCCACTTTAATCCTGTTCCCATCTATCAACATCCTGCTGCTCAAGCTCAGTAAAACCAATTTGATTAGATTTAAAAGCATGTAATGTTACACCTGAATGCTCAAAGTGATGACCTAAATTTTGACCTCTGCCAACAAACTATTATATTTCCACTGGCTCAGCAGAAGACCCACCATTGATCATTATGTTAAAAACACTGACAGGAAAAAATTGCAATTAAGCACAATATAGAAAGACAGCACTTTAAAAAAGGTGAAATACCAACAGTGCTGCTCAGGCTGGATGTAATACAAAGTAGCACTTGCTTGCATATCCAAAAAAAGCACCTTTGTAAAGAAGACGAGCTGAGGTTAGTCTTTTGTCTCTATGCAGAGATCATATAGAAACGGATATTAATCTAGTTTGCTTCTAGTTTTCTTTAACACAATACTGTGGTATATTGTCAATGGTATCCTGAAATGAAATGAGGATGGTCTTTATGAAACTACAAGCTAATTTCCATTAAATGATAAGAAGAGCCTTTTCAGAAGTGATTTCTATGCATAATTTCAATATTAAATACTGTTTCAAAGGCAAATTACAAATGCATACATCTGATGGTGGAGCTCGGTGAAGGTCCACTGTATTGGCTGCCACAAGATAGCAGTGAAAAACATCACACAAGAAGACAATGTTAACTAAATGTCATGTTATTACATTTACCTTGATATAAAAAAAACTGACTTCAATGCGAATTTCAATTAAGTGATTCTCTTTGCAGATGCATATGCCAGGGCTTTGATAATTAATCTAGACAAAGACACGGGCTTTATTTGCTCCATACATGATGAAACTGAAGGTAGTGCTGCTAGGTTCCCTGATAAACCGTCAGGAGATATCTGCCTGTCTGCATGAAAGTATGTATGTGGACATGTATGGAAATGCTGGCAACATATGTACACATTATACATACATACATACATACATGGGGATGTGTCTCAATGTGATACAGTTTAATTATCCCTAACAAGGCTGAAACTCC
>JAOWBC010001714.1:3423053-3433329 GCA_028566105.1 Hypoplectrus providencianus
TGATCAGCAAACTCTTTGTGAATGATCATCAGGTGAAGATGATCCCACTCTTCACGGAGTGATATGCTGAATGAATATGTGATGCTGTGCTATTTTATTTCAATATGTTACATCTCATTTTGTATTCTGTGAACATTTTCTAATCAAGTGTGATATTAGACTCTCGGGCTCAGCCCATATTACACAACTCCCTCTGCATTTCAATGTGATCATGGTCAGATCACTTCACTCCAATGAAAGAAAGATATCCACACCTCGCTCACAGTCTGGCCTTGGACTGACTGCTTTGTGCTCATATGTCTGACCAGACTGAGCTGAGGGCTACAGGGTTTCAAGTAACTGCTCTAAACCCTCAAGGCTGGATTATTGAGCTGACAAGCAGAGGGCCTGAAAAACAGAAGCCTGAAAACATTGGCAGCACTGTGTTAGTTTGGAGATAAACTTGCCAGTTTTTCTCTGTCAGCTGAAATGTTGGCCCAGAGGCACAACACCAAGTAAAAAGGAGTCTAAGTACAGGAAACTATACTCGTCAGAGGGATGGTTTGGCCACTGTAGTGACTGTTTTATTCATAGTAAAAAATAGATATGAACAGTCAATTGTATATAGCATTTGTGTTGGCAAATAGATTTATGTGAAAATTTAGTCAAGGTACTTTCTTTACTTTGAACTCATACAGCAGAGTAGCAACTACTTACATTTACTGTGTCGCACAAAGTCCAACAAATAGTCTGTTGTGAACTGCTTGATAAAAGTTTTTTTTTTTTTCTGTAAAATGACCTTATAGATTCTTTTTGTTAAAAATTAAGGCACCCTGTAGGGCTTTTATTTTTTGTGAACTTAAAGGAACCCTTTAGATTTGTTATCATACGGCACATTTGTCTCCAGGTTGCTAAACTTCCAGATTTAAGAAATCATTCCTGTGACACCTTGGGTGAATATTACCTGTACACAAAACAACAAACCACTGCAGGATATGCAAGGCTGACTTTTTGTTTGTGTGTACGTGTTGTCAAGAGCAAGTATATTTGAGCCCTCAGATGTTTAGAATAAATTAACTTATCTTTACACTGACCTTTTTATCTCTTGTGAAGGAAAAACTGTATTCTGCATAATAATGTCTTTTGCCTTTCTTTTAGCTGCTCAGCCCATCCAGACTCCTCTCCATATCCAACAGCGATGTCAACAGTCAAACAAATTCTCTCCAAGTGATTTCTTCTTCATTCAGCCTCCTGTCCTCCTCATCGTCAACCTCAACAATCCACCAACTCAACAGCAACATCTGGCAGCTGTGCATCCAGCTCGAGGGTGTCGCCTGTTTTGCTCAGGCATTGGGGCTGGACTTTCAGCCCTTTTTGATGACATCACTGTACCCTGTACTGGAAAAAGCCGGAGAGGAGACACTGCTGGTCAGCCAGGCAGCACTGGGCTCTATGTGGGACATCAGTAAAGCTTGTGGCTATCCCTCGCTAAAGGAGCTGATCAATGACAACTCTGACTATCTGCTCAATGACATATCTCTTAACCTGCAGAGGCTCAGCCAGCATCCACAGGTAACACTGACACGATGTAAGGCAGTAAGATTGTAGCACCCTGTTGAAGTAGTTATATGACAAAAAATGTACTAAGAAAGTAATCAGGTTTTTTTTAATTTTATCAAAATTCATTTGGACACTTCATACGCAGAATAAGATTGGTTGCCCAAATAATAGGGTGCCAACTAACAATTATTTTCATTATCAGTAAATCTTTTGGCAGTGGCTTAATTAATTAATTAATTATTTTGTCAATAGAATGTCAGAAAACTATTTAAAATGCCACAGAATGAAGACCAAGCACCACATACTGCCAGAGTTCGACTCCAGGTTGTGATTTGATTTTTTCACCCTGTTGAATACTGTGAATCAGTGTACATGGGTGTGCTGGCCCTGAACATGTATTTCATCATATTCCTGTCCTGTTGGCCAGGCTCCACGGGTGTTGACAGTGATGTTGACTCACTCTGACTGCAGCCTGCTGCCTCTGGTCGGGGACATCGTTCAGGATGTGCTGATGGCTCTGGATCTCAGCTACGACCACACAGCTGCTCTTTTCTGCTCCGTGCTGCATGCACTCATGAAGGCACTGGGTAAGATTTAAAAAGTGATGCCAACTCATTTATTGCATGTGGTGAGGGTAAAAAGAGACACACTGAGCACGTTATTATACCTCTGCCATGCCCATTTCATATTATACATGATCATCCCTTATTCTACCTAATTTTTCCAAAGCATTCATTTCAGCAATAGTGTAAACATTTAAGGATAATTTACTGCGGATCTTTAGGGAGAAGAGCAAGACAAGATAAAGGTAAAAGATCCTTTAAGTCACACAGTTAATCTGACCTGATCTTGTTCTTTTTCCCTTAGCAAGGTGGTTTCCCCCCAGTCCTGGTAGGACTAGTGAGCCTGCCCAACCCAAACAGAAGTCCCCTTTTAAGGAAGTCCTCAACATCCGTCAGTTCCTGCTGGATCACCGCAAAGAGAAAGATCTGGCAGAGGGCGTTGGAATTGAGGAGGATGACACTGAAGACCTTGGTAATACAATGTGGTGTCTTTTGGGGGATAAAAAGAGAATTGCTCTTTACTGTAGTAAAAGTTTCACATTGTTGTACATGATAAATAGAATTAAATTAAAAATTAAGTAGTATTTATAACAATAAAGTGTGAAATATTAGAGCCATCAATGGGTGTTTATTGATTCAATCAATCATACATCACACGTCTGATCATCACTGTCTCTCCAGAGGTCCCTCCTCCCATGCAGTGCGAGCATGTTGAAGATATCGGTGGTCCTGATGTGAAAGCAGAGCTTCCCTCCCACCTCAGCATCACTAAAGATGTTATGGAGCGCTGCATTCACCTGCTGTCTGACCCCAGTCTCAGGCTCCGGCTCAAGGTACAGGCTGTACAGCATGATGTATTATGAAGGGGAACACTGGGTTTCTGGACACACTTTTGCACAGGAACATGGAAGTAACCTCATAATATGTAATAAAAATATCCTATTGATATTGTGTTACATATTGTTTCCTTATATTGGCCTTCTCTGAGACAAGTCCCCATGCAATCACAGTTCCCGACTGCCCAAAAGCCATTGAGCCATGTCATGTCATAATAGTAGATGAGGGGTGATATCCAATCAAATCTGCACTGAGATATGTGATATATGGATCGCTCAGAAAAGGAGATGGCCCTAGGGCAGCCAGCGGTAAACTGCAGGGTGACCCCGCTAATCATATGTCAGTGGTGGAAATGTAAAAAGAACTGTATCACAAATTTCCCAATGGAGAGAACCAAGGAATGTGTCAAGAGGATTGTCAATGCATGCAAGGTCACCAAAACTGTTTGATAGACAATAATGCATAGCTACTCAGGTGACAACAAAATCATGTCCCAGAAGACCAAAGCTGGAAGGCTAAAACTGACAGGCCTGTCACATTACAACCTGATCAGTCACCTTTTAGCAATGTGGTAAATGAGTGTTTGCTCCATTTGTCAAGTCAAGCATGGGCGGAGCCTTGTCAATCACTGTGGTATAAGTTCCACTTGTCTCACTGTAAGAGCTGTTCATATTAAAATAGCCACAGCCAGGACACTGAGTCAGGCTTTAATGTCAGTTCACATGCAAGAGAGGACAAGTGGCAATTATGTGCTCAGCCAATAGAACAAATCTCATAGCTGGAGAATTAGAACTATGCAAGGCAGGGGAAAGCCTGAATAACACAAAAATACAGAACACCATACAAAGGAGCATCAGGTAATATCCAACACTACAGAAGCTTCTCGTCAGGGTGGCATATGGGAAAGACAAATGTTCACTATCAGAAAGACTCTGAAGTCTGTGGATAATGAAGGTTTCCAAACTACCATGTGTCATCATTTGATAGCAAACCCAGAAGCATGTGTTGCTACTGATACACAACCCAGCATTACACCTTTAATCTTCATCAAAGATGATCAGCATAGATAACAAAAGAGACAGACAAAAGTGGCTTATACCAGGATGAAAATTCTTCCCAGGCGATATCACCTTGATAATGGATATATCTGCCTCTCACAACTCCTGGATCATGGATTGAGAGATGAAGATAAACTCCAGTGGTACAGTGAGGACAGTTAGCGCGCAAACCAACCCAGCATGCTGAACACACCTACATGCTTATTACTGAAATCAAGCTAAAAAAGAGCCATATTGTGAATACATAATTGATTATTTTGTGAATAGGTAGTTGAAATGTGAAATTGCTATTTCAGTGAGGCTGCCACTAACTTCATAACCAATAGCTCTCAGTTTAATTTGATTAGTCTGGAGAGGAAAACCAATGTGCCAAGTTGAACACAGAGAACAGAGTAACTCTTGTAACTTTATTTGTTCTAAGTAAACTTTTTAAGAGTATTGTGGACTTTACAGAGAATGAATTGAGGTATTTTAAAAGGGTATACCCTTATTCATTAATGGGTGTACTTCATGTCTTCCTCCTCAGGTCTTGGATGTACTGGAGCTATGCGTGTGTGTGCTGAGTGAGAAGGAGAATGAATTGCTGCCTATGGCCCATCACTGCTGGCCCGCCCTCCTACAGAGACTCACAGCTGATGACCCTTTAGCAGTCCTCAGAGCCTTCAGGGTAAGTACAGCAAAACTAGTCCGTCACGCCATTCACTTTTAGTACCAGGTGTTAAAATCATCTTGTCATGAAAACCCTTGTAAAACTGTTGTATAATGTTTATTATATTACATTTTTATGATTACTGACTATTTTGTATGCATTAGGTGCAGCAACTGCATATATCTGTCTTCATTTCTATTAAATTTAAATAACTGTACAATATATCGATCCATGTTAATACCCAGTCAATGAAAAGTGCAGTTTAAAGCACAAGCATTGTCTCCCTTCATTATGAAATAGCTTAAATAATTACTTTTGGCAGGTTGTTTGTAGTTCTCTGGAATATTTTTTTTCATAACATGTTAAACTATTATGACAAGAAAATCATTAAACTGTGTGTTGATTGTTTTCTCAGAGATGGCTTTTAAAACTATTTCAGGGAAAACAGAAGATGAAAATGTCCCTCTAACTTGTTCCCTGATGAATGAAGATCACACTTGTTTGTGATCATTTCTCAAAGTACAGGTGTCAATTGATTCTACTGTCACTAGGAATTAGTCTGCTTGTCAAAAACTGCAGGCACAGTTCGGCTATTTTTGTATCTTTTTCTTATTCCCTGAGATGGATGGACAAATCAGACATAATTGTTTGTAAATTGTCATTTAGTCTCTCATCACTGCTGCTGTCAAACTGTGCGATGGCCACCAGCAATGTGGCCACCTTTGGGTTTTGTCCAGCTTGTGTAAATGCTTTGCTTAATCCAGGGGATAACACTTGTCAAACTTTCTGCATACATCCTTGACATGCTGAGTGTTTCTGCCAGGTGCTGTGTACGCTGGGTGAAACTTGTGGTGACTTTCTGAGGAGGAGGGTATCCAAAGAGGTTCTGCCTAAGCTCACCTCCTCGCTCGTCCGACAGGCTCCGATCAGCGCCAAGGCCGGACCCGTCTACACACACACCCTGGCCTACAAACTGCAGCTGGCTGTGCTGCAGGGGCTGGGCTCACTGTGCCAGAGGCTGGACCTGGGTAAGAGAACAGAAACAAAAAACACAACCACAGGTTCCCAAGGCACAGGATTCATTTTTATCCTTTGTGTTGATATACGGTATGATGTGAATCTGGTCTTAAAATGATCAGACAATATAACAATTGGACAAAGAACATATGATCATGGTAAATCTCAGCTATGATACATAGGGCTGTAGTCAAACAAAGAAAAACCCTGTCGACTGAAATTACACCTGCCTTTCAACCAGTTGATTGGTCAATGCACTTTATCCCTAGGGGCGAACTCTACCTGTTCGTATTTTGAGTCCACCAAATTGTTTTTCCTGAGGCCATCATATTTTTCAATCATTTGCAATAGGAGCACAGCATATTTAGCTTATGCTGCAAACAGCACAGTTACAAGCTGGGCGTCTATTCTGTGCTGAGCTCAGTCGGGAAATTAAAACACTTTAACAGCTTTATACAGCTTTATAAACCAGCATGGTCAGAACCATTACAATTTTGTCAGAGAAGAGCATATTGCCGAACCAATCAATCAACAGAAGCTCCCTTCCAACATGCTTTTATTAAAGGTTGATGCAACAGTCTGGCCATTTTAGCTACTGTACATTTAGGAAACAATCAATAATCCGAATATTATGTCATATTTAAAAGAGTGTGCTAATGAGAGCTTTGATGAAAAACCAGAATAATGTGCTCAAAGTCAAGCCATGAGAAAAAACAGACCAGCCATCTACATGCATTGCAGATCTTCTAAAATCATGATATAAAATGTTGTTCCTTTAAAATGAGGCCTTAGTTTTAATTTATTTTCAAATGGGTAAATGTTAAAGTTTTAAAACATGTAGGCACGTTGACTTTGTCAAAGGTGCTCTTACTTACACACAGAGCACAGTGACTGCTTTTACCACCAGATGGTAGTCTTGTATAATAGTACCAGGTAGGGGTACCCAAGCAGGAGTTAGCCAGCTATATCTCTATTTATTTTTTCTGTTTTGCTGTGAAGACTGTGAGCACTGGAAGACATGAGTCAGTGTTGCATTTTAAACATTAATGCAGTCCACCTTTTTATCAATACTATTATATGACTTTTCTTTCTGCTGTGTGTCACTCTTGTAATGATGAGGCAGTGGCTTTCACAACAGTCAGGACCCTTTCTGATTTTTTTAAATTCATTTGTTTTATTTAGCTTTCTTTGATGTGAGCAAAGACTACATCCTAGCTCATCCCATGCATTAAACTGTGCAACAATTATACATGCAATTTCCACTCATACATAAAATCACACAATAAGCACCAGAATATCATGACTAAAGAGGCCATCAGGCTGTTGCAGGGCTAGCATTTGTGATGATTTTAAACATACAGACCACAGCCAACTGAGCTCACGGGATGCTGCAGGATCCTTAGATGCACTCACATTAACTGCTGCAAGAAACTGTTCTCCCTCAAGCTCAATTTCACCGCAATCAAGCAAGAAACACTGTTAAATCTGAACTGCAAACAGCAAATCAAGAAGTGACATAAAATGAGGACATTAATGAATTAACTCAAAACGTAATGTATTTTTATAGTGTGTATTTTCTGCTTGGCATAGCGTCAGTATCACTGATCTGAAAATCCAAAGGGGCCTGAGGGCTCAGTGCCAGTGTGTAACCAATGATATAATTATGAGCTGCTTGTCTAATTTTCCATCAATCATTATGTTCATTAAGCAGTGACGTCCCTGTCACAGTCATACTGCGTTCAGGTTGCTCCAATTTTCCGAGGCTGCTGAATTCTCAACAGGAAACTGGAACAGTACTTATAAGGGAACGAAGAGCAGCACTGTGGGACTTCTGTTAACTTCTACTTTAGTCTTTACTTTAGTGTACAGGTTTGAGTAGTAAGTGGTTTTTCAGACTATATAATGAAACGAAAACGCTCACTACCCACAGTAAGAAGTGCTGCAATCAGGGAAAGAAAGTACACTGAAAATGGTCTTTTCACTCCATAAGTGGTAATCGTAATCAACTCTACTTCCTAAGGACAGCAAGTATGCAAGAAGTGGTTAGTGGGGTTTCAGCAGCGATAAATTAAAGCATCAGGAGTTTAACACTACTCATCATTTATGGCTGTGATGTAAAATTGTCTGTAGCTTAGCTCTTTCTAAAACAACATATTTGTAGAATTTGAGACAATGATTTAGTTGTCCCAGTGGTTATTGATAGCAGCTAGAACAGCTGTATATGTTTATTTGTAAAGACTATATCAGTTATGGTCAAAAACTAGTTGACAACCATTTATTTCTTGAAGTTTCCCGCCTAAACTTAAAGCCAGCCGTAGAGATGTTATCTTGTCTGGTGTTCTCGTGCTCCAGCCCTCCTTCCTTTGACCTTGCCATGATGACCATCGTGGCTGCTAAACTTGGTTCTGCTGCCCACTTCCCTGGCTCTGATCCCGGCAAGACGCCAACACCCCCCCTGCCTGGGCTCCAAGCAGTCCTGGCAGCACAACTAACTGAGCTGAATAACATAAGCTGCCCACAGCTATAGTTAGCAGTTAGCTTTATTCTAGCAACAAGTAAAGTTTTCTGTCCATCAGCACACACATGATAATCACAGAGGTAAAGCAGAGCAACCAGAGGAAAATCAAGGGAAAACCAGAAAACTCCTTTTTCCAAATACATTTTTTTCCCAGTTTCATGATGTAGCTAATGGCGTGTAAGTGGATCCACTTCTCGCAGCAGTTTGTCACTGCTCTACAGTTATATAGTGCGAGAAAATGCATAGGGCATGACAGTATGTCATTGTCCCTTTTCCATGTCAGAGTATTATCTAAACTATTTAAAAAACTTGTTTAGTGGTAAAATAGTTGTGTATTGTTGCTTTAAAAAATGACAGACTGACCTGGTACTGCTATCTTCAGTCTGGTCACCAGTACAGCAGGGTGTGTGACTTAGTGATGGCTTGAACCTCACACGTTACACACTCCAACTGTAGCTGACAGCTGAAAAGATAGCGTCTGGTGACACCATGTGTCACACAGGCACAACGGCTGTCTGCAGCTCTCCCCAGGCCGGCGGTAAAGTTAGCAGCTACAGCACTGCAGTGCATGTGCTATTTAAAAAGTCGACATAAATGGAAAAAAAGATGTGTGGGTAGATAAAATTTAAAAAAAAAATTATTATGAAATGCCATTTACAGTGAAAACAACAGCTCATGGATGTATGCTCCATCTACTTTGTGTCATATAAAGCATATTCTGAACTGTTGTCAAACCTTGGTCACTGTAAACAGCAGGAACATATTTCATCCTGAAGTTTACAGTAAACAAAGCCAGGAAAAATGATTGCAAATGTAAGATCTTAATATCCAATTTAAAATTATGGCTGCTTGTATTGAACATGTTTAGAAACATCATTGAATCGTATTCTTCTACAATTAAAAACAATACATAGTGTTTGCTGTTCAAACATATTCTGTGGTTTGGGTCGACCCAGCGGCAGTGAAAAAGAGATGGCATTTAGTGTTCCTCACTGGTTTTGGTGGCACAAAAAATCTCTAGAATAAATGCTCACCTGGGCAGGCAGAATTGGTGTCAGTAAGCCTTTAGCACTGCAACCACTCGCCTCACATTACTTTTCAGTCAGTGTCAGTGCTTGCACTTCTTGGGTTTTATGTGAGGTGCAAAGAAAAGGTGAGAAAAACCATCAAGTGAACCAGCAGAGAAGCCATCTGTACCCATCTCCAAAAATAGAGCAAATGTCACATATGTTCCTTGAGTTCTGATGAAGACAGCTCAAGCAGTACCTTGCTCTCTGCCAGCAGTACAAACTAAACCAAATATGGTTAGTTTAAGATAAATTGCTGTTCAAGGTGAAAACACTTATTTAGTAGAATAAGTCTTAAATTGAGACACCTGTTGCAGGCCTGGCCTGTTGCTACAGTTACACTTTTAGATAAGAACAGTCAACAAAAAATGATGAGAAATGCGTCATTCATAGTGATGAACCCACAAAAAATGATCCAACCTTGTGGAGCTTTATAGCCTCCACATACTGATTGTTTTGGGTTTCCTATTCAATATGAAGCCCTCAACAACCTTGTTTTCAGCTGCAGCAGACAGCTTTTTTAGTGAATAAATCTCCAATAAGGCCACTGTTTGCTTCTTGCTCAGCACCAGCAGGGCATTAAGCAGCTAAAGAGCCACATATTTCCCCCAGGTGTTACTGGACACCGCAGCTTAAACTAAAAGGGAAGTGAATATTGGATTTACATTTAGTCAACTGGCCAGTAGCAAGAAAAGAATGAAATGTTGGTTCGTGTCTGCTGGATATGTAAAAAGGCTGTTTTGATAATATGTCAGACATTGGGTTTGAAGTTGTTCCACTACCCTTGCTCTACCTTTCCATTTCACGGTCAGTTAAGTTATGAACAAGACCCTGACCCCATACTTTAACTCCTACACCTAGGACAGGCGTTAACTTCCAGTGTGGCAGAAGTGAATCACCTTTCTCCATCTGAGAACCATAGCCTCAGACTTACGGATTCTCCTTACAGACCACTTCCCAATTGGCTGTATTCCCTAAATACATACAGGCCATCCCCTCACTCTGGGCGTCGAACGACTGAATGGTTG
>JAOWBC010001714.1:3452853-3463794 GCA_028566105.1 Hypoplectrus providencianus
ATATTACAAACTGCTGTTACAGGATGTGAACATATATGTGTGAAAAAATAGTGGGAAAAAAAAGTGTCAACCAATGCTTTTATTGTGACGGGCCACCATGGATAAATCGACGTATGGGAAACACTGACAATCCAGTCACCACTTAGTATTGATCTGAAAAATCCCCTGTCAGTCAGGCCTCACTATGTCATGCTGGATCTCTTCATAACAGTCATCTCTAAGCTTCACACTGTCATTGTTGAGGCTATAAACGGCTACGATGAGTTGGGCCTGCTCGCCCTCAAGCATTATCATTATCTCCAAGATAAACAGTGGAAGACTCTTGGGCCACTGCTGCAAATCAGTGCTCCAAGGCTACAGCACGGCAGCCATACGCATCAACCCATTTACCAGGGGAGGAAGTGGAGATGGACAGAGAAATTAATATGAGAGAAAATGTTCTCAAGACGGAGAAAGAGACTCTGCGTGTGTTTGTGTGATGAGTGAGAAAATAAATCATCAGCAGATTGAATTAATGAGCGAGTCAGTGTTTATGAGAGCGAGCCTCTGTGTGTGTTTGTGAGAGACTAATATATGGCAAGGATAAAGGGGGGAATTAATATGAGACCGAGGGTGTGACAGAGAGAGAGAGTGGCAGAAGAAGAAGACGAAGGCAGAAGACAATGTGTGAGGTAGCAGATAGCTGTGGGCGGGAGCTGCGGCGACGACTCTTATTGTTTATTTCTATGACAAATGGAATGTGGTAATTACAGCCGTGATAAAAGGCGAGCGGGAGATGTTTCTTTGTGGCGTGGTATTACTCCAGCCTACCTAAACTTCCATCTAACAGCTTGTTTACTGCGCTCCTAAATGACAGTTTCACACAGAGAGGAAGGGCCATAATTTCAAGTAAAATCTGAGAAAAAAGTGGCACACGGGAGTTTAGTTTAATGCGTGGGAGGGCAGCGTTTGTGCTAGCAAATCAATGCACTATAGACTGAGCATTTTATCTTGTCAAACACTGCTGAAACTAATAACTTTAAAGCTCCACTGGTCAATACTTTTATAGTAACACTCAATCAGATTATTCTGCGTTGGTTGTGATGAAGAACCCACAAAGAATAATTACACAGCTCCACAGAACGTTTCTGCCTCGTTTGTCAGAGTTGCCAGTCAGTGAAATGCACCTTATATAAATGTATAAAAGGTGCATATATATGACAGTGTGGTATAAGT
The DNA here is from genome assembly GCA_028566105.1 of Hypoplectrus providencianus. NCBI lineage: Eukaryota > Metazoa > Chordata > Actinopteri > Perciformes > Serranidae > Hypoplectrus > Hypoplectrus providencianus. The sequence goes on from JAOWBC010001714.1 coordinate 3,454,069, forward strand.
ACTTTTACTTAACTAAAGGTTATAGATACTTGTTTCACCACTGGTTTAAGTCCACATCTGTACAGCTTTACACAGCAATGACATCAGCAGTGATGGAATGTAACTAAGTACATTTACTCAAGTGCTGTACTAAAGCACAACTGTGAGGTTCTTGTACTTTACTTGAGTATTGTATTTTTTACTCCACTTCCACAACATATAGCTGCCGGCAAACTTAAGATCAATTTAGATGATAACAAATTCCTATGAAACTACACAACATTATGCTAAGTGATAAAAATGAGCCCTCCCTTGATATCACAGAAATGCTGCTTACATAAATGCTTCAATAGTTATAATTCAATCACATCTACAGAATATATACAACAATCTCATTGGGGATATTATGTTTAATTTGTACTCACATGTATGATTTGTACTTTTACTATGATTCAATTTATTTAAATTCTGATGCTGACACTTTTTTTTGACTTTTTTCTAAGTAAGGTTTTATATGTAGTACTTTTCATGGTCTGGTATTATTAAAGGATAAGGATCTGAACCCTTCTTCCATGCAGCTCAGAGGATCTATAATCACCACTGTTTCAAGGTGAATTCAGCATCTGACCAAATGTCTCCCCTTCTGCCCGGAGTTATGGCGTTGAATAATGGCCAGTTTTATCTCCATTATCATGTTTTTATAAGAGTTGGAAGGGAAAATTGTAATTGAAAATAAAATGTGATTAATCGCCCAGCTCTAGAATGCTTCAGCGATTAATCAAATGAAAACTTCCCATGGGAGTAAAACATCTGCGAATCGTGGCCAGAGGTTTGTGCTCATAATAATAATCTGCCCAGTATTAGTTGTCCATCACTGCTGCTGGGTGATATGTATGGCATGTAATCTATTTTGATGGTGATAAATAATAACATTTCTATGAACCTTATATTAAAGGCTAGTTACAAACCCCACTACCTCTCTGCTGCTTCACTGCATAATGGTTTTAGAATTGGCTGCTGACAGGAAAGCTAACAAACACAAATACTGACACAAATTACAATAATACAGTGTGTAACGTAGTAAACACTATCAACATGATACAATCTAAATGAACATCGTAGTATAAAAGACACATCTTACTCATATATTGGCCAAATCCGGATTTTTTTTAAAACTATCTTTCACCGTTTTGCCATCCAGCTCATGTGACACAAGCTGAAAATTAACATATGCTCACTTCTTCTTGTTATTCCTTGCAAAATAGATGCCGCCTGCTGCATGATCGGGCAGCCAGCGGCATCAGCCTCTGAATGCCAATGTTGTTCAGAGTGTGAGACGGCTGCTGGTGCATCGGGCCGCATACAGTTCTCTCAAGAGCTTTTTCAGTGTCTTGAAATGGCTTCATAATAACAGCTGAGGAAGTGGTAAGAGCGTGGTGTGACTCACTGGCTATTATAATGGTAATTAGGCAGATGTATGGGCATCCTCTGTTACACTCAGAGAAGGAGAAGGGTATATATCGCTGTGTTGTTCAATTACACTCGTGCTAAACAGAATTGAATTTTCATTACAATGCCAATTTGGCTAATATTCCCTAATGGATAGCCTCCATATATTTAAATGTAAATACATTTGTGGTTTCGGTAAACTCCAGTGTGTTTGCATCTCTTCTAAGTCGGATAAAAGGAAAACTGAATAGCCTCTGGATCTAAACCGTGTTAATTATAGATGCATGGTTATGTGTAGCTATACATTAAAAGAGGGTTGAATATCAGTGGAGCCAGAAAATTGACTTGGAGTCCATTTAAATGCTTAAGTCATGACTGAAAATCAAGGGCGTGATCAATGATCCAGCTAGGATCGATTTTTCTGTGATAGAAAAAAACAACATATATATTATATATGGGGATCCATCCTCCTTCGTTTTCCTCTTCCACTGGGAGGTCAAAGGTCAGACTCAGCAAGAACAGCCGCCACAGAGCCGGTAGGAGTTTCTTCTTTTTCAAGGTCCCTTCAGTGCAGAGCATTGACTCAAATCTGCAGCTGCAAGATGTTTTCTCTCCATGTCTTTTATTTCTTTAGATTTAAAACCAAGGTTTGAAATCCTTAGTGGATGTCAAAAAGAAGTTGTAGCCCGTGTATCACAAGTGTATGGTGTTATCTAAGATTAGCAGATGGGAACTTTGTGTACGGTAGAGTTTCCAGAAAAACAGGCTTTGCACCTGCCATATGTTCATCATTTCAGAGACTTTTCCCTTTGATACAAAACGGAACCTTGCTGTGTTTGCAGCTGATGCACCAGCAATTTAAGCAGCATCTACAGCAAATAAGTAATTAGCAGTGTATTCTATTTAGTTATTTACCTCAGTGAGACATAGAGCCAGCGCTGTATTTGGTTCAGTATGACTCGTGTTTCCACTCAGTTTGCCTGTTTGTCAGCAGGATTATGAAAACTTGCAGGCTTAATTTTCCTGAATCTTGGTCAAAGGATGCAGCACAGGCCAAGAACCCATTACATTTAGGAGCGGATCTGAGTCTGACGTGGCAGTTACACAAGTCATTTTTTCTCTGTTAACATTTCAGGATAGAATTTGTGCTGCAATTAAATGGTGTCAGAATGACTGGAAAAACACAATTCCTGACTTGGAAATTCACATAAAGGCCCACTCAAGTTGGATTAATATATTGAGCTGCGTGCCTGGGAAGAGATATGCCCTCTTCAAATGCCCTTGTAGTTTTATTAGAGAGGTATTTATTTCCCATTTCTTCTGTTAACCGAAACTCAAAATTCATGTTAGTTGTCTTGATAAATCCAGTATAATATGGCGAAAAATTTTCCATCAGTCCAATGAGAGTCTAGTTAGAGATTCCACTTTCCTGAAGCAATATTAAGCAAGTCAAAAAAGTAAAAAAGAATTTCCATAATAAAAGCTAGCAGCCTTCCTTTTTGAAGTAGACTTTTTATGTGAAAAATTATCAGAAAGTACTAAGTTTTGTTTTTATATCATATATTATTTAATTAAATCATGCATTTTTTTTTTTTTGCTTTATTAGCGACAGTTGTGTAAATGTGTCAACTCAACAAAATAACTCAATGATTTCCGTTACGAAACACTGATTTGGGTTATTTATTAAAAAGTAAAACATAACAACATGTAGGGGCTTGCTCTGCTGCATCTCAATGTCCCTGGTAAATAATTACATAATTATTTTAAAAACAGATTTTTGTCTTGCTTTTTCACAGTTATGGTTTGTTTTCACCTGTTGGCTGGATGCAAAGAGAAAAAAAAAACAAAAAACGAGCAGACCAACCACATAAAAATACTGCATGATGCAGCACGTTCCATGTGTTTTGGCTGTGAGGGTAACTTTGATGCTTGCCATTCTTTCACCATCCCATTCTGAGCAGGAACAATCCACAATTCCCCCCTCTTTGGGTTTTGGTTCAGAGATGGGATTCTGCAGGAACACAGCCCAGGCCTGTCGCCTCTTCGATTTTTGCATCCAATTGAACAACAACTGTCAAACATTTTGGCCAACGGTGTGGGAAAGCTGAGGTTGGCGGGCAGTGGAAGGCTTCTTTTTTTTATTCCCAGACGGGGCGTTCCCATTGGGCTACGATGTTACAAGAAAACTGAACAATAAACAGATGATTTTTTTTTGTTTCCAATCCTTTGTATGTTTCCATAATGTAACAATGTCTACAAGCAATTTTGCACTTTATTGTGAGAGACGCAGAATCATGTGAATATCACGTGTATGCTCCACGTGCTCATATATTTCTGTGCTTCCACTTACACACAAGGACACACACACACACACACACACACATATATATATATATATATATGTGTGTGTGTGTGTGTGTGTGTGTGGACCTTCACCACCCTTGGCTTTGCCTGCTCCCCCACTTGAGCTCAGTTTCCTGCTGTTTTGGCCCAAATCCCAGCTGCCGGCTTGCCTCCCCACCGCGCAGGTCAAACACTGTTTTCCCTCTTAATCAAATGAAAAAGGTTAAAAGGAGAACATGGCTTCCTGAGCCAGAGGGTTCAGCCAGAACACCAAGGACGAGTCTGCTTTTTTGTTTGTAATTCAACACAACAAAAGGTGCCACCTCTCCGCAGAAATTATTACCACATCAACACTCGACGATTACTTCCTCACAGAAACACATCGGGCGCAGAGAGTTCAGAATAACAATGATGCCTTTGTAGTACAAAGCTGTTTGAGGTGAAGGTGCTTTAGGTTTTTCTTGTTTCAGCACACACACGAGAAAAACATTAGGCGGATGAAGAAGACCCCTTGATTCAATAGAGATTGCAGACAATATCTGAATAACAAAGGACTGAAATACTGTTATAAATTATAATAACTTGATAATATGATAATAAATTATTATCACAATTAATCTGTGATACACATGTGATGACCTGAATCCCGGATATGAAGAATAAACTTTACACACTAGAAGTCCTACATTACTGGTGTCAAGGTGCAAACACATGGTGGCCAAAGGTGGAGATTTTGAGCACGCACCTGCTTGGGACTTAATAAACTGATACCCAGTGAAGGATATGATATAATATGATTACCTCAGATACTCAGAGAGCTGCTTTCTTAAAAAATATTATAAGACAATAATAACTTTCAGAAAATACATTATAGGTACAGCAGGCCAATGCTACATGATGACACCATTCATCATCAGTCACTTCAAGCATTTTTTAAATTAAACATTCTTCAAGAAAGTTTTGATATCAGCTCTTATTAGATAATATATAGGCCAGTAAATATTGATATATCTAATATCAGCTGACTGACATAGCCACCACATTTACAGAAAACAATCAATATGCAGTGTATAACAATCACGATTAATCTCTAAGTCATATTTTTATTGAATTGTGAGTTGAGTTTTTTGATGCATGGCTGCCACAGTGTCTCTCTGTGCGGTGCAGTATCGTCTTCCAAACTCCAGTCTGTCCGCTTCATCCTGGTCAGGAATAATACAGGCACATAAACACCGCCTCCCAGCTGGCAGCGCACTGATTTTGCTCTGTAGGACCACATCAGTTGTCTGGTTCAGAGCTCCCAGTAGGAACAATAAGAAGAGCAGGAGCAGAGCCACGGCTATTTCTGTTCTCTGAGCTGCGCATAGCAACACATGCAGTCTGTTAGATGCTGTAAAATTCCCACTTTCTTCATTAGAAACAGTGAGACACATGGCCACCATCTGTCAGATATAAATGACCAATATGTTGTATCAGTGTAATAATAATAATGAGGCAAAAATATCCATCAATAATTGATTGTGGTTGGGTTGGAACAGCTATGCAGACTTACACAAAGGTAAACAGGTGAAAATATGGCTGTTTTTATCTCTTTATCTGCTGTCTTACCCTTAAAATGTTGCTCTTTTTCTACTTTATCTTCATTTTGGATTTGTTTTGTTTTTATTCATGCCATATTTTTTGCTGCCACAACTCACATCACTCATGGGGTTCATTTAAATGTCATCTCATCCGTTTGTTGCCACAGTCTATTTTATATGTGGTGTGAAGATACTGAAAAGAAAAAAAAGCCCATAAACCATTCTAATGCCAATGCAGATATTTAGAATAATCGGCTAACACATAGACTGCAGACATACTTTGTCTCATTAGAAGGCTGCTTGGACTGGATGAAAAGAAACCATGAGAAATTAAGAAAACAATCTGAATATAAAGAAAATATCAGGAAAGAAAAACATAGCATGAGTGAAATAAAGTGGAGAGGAGGACCAGGTGGAAGAGGCTGGACAGTGAGAGAGCGGAGGAGCTGACATTTAGAGTGCTACATGTTGATGATGGCCAGGCAGACGGAATAACATCAACTGTTGGGACATCAACACGCAGCTCACACAGCTTTGTTTAAGTGCAGCCACAGCGTGCTGCGGTGTGAGATATGCATGGACGGGAGAATCCAATAATGGATTGTGGCTGCATAAATTGTACACCACTTGCAACTTATTTCTCCATTCTGCCTCTGACGACAATTACCCATACGACAAAGTCTAACTGTGTTCAAAACAGAAGGCACAAGAACAAAAGGAGAAGGAAAAATAGACATTTTCAGACGGCAGAGGTTTTCATCAAAACTTCAGATTCTACATTTAAACATGACAGAAAGAAACTGTAATTAAGATTGAATATTCCGCAGTATATCGATCCGCAATGTTGGATATTCTAAAATGCATACTTTTAGACTGACAGATATGAGGTCATTATTTTTAAGGATTTACTCAAAAATGCACTTCTCTTACCATTGACCATCAAAGCAAGAAATAATTTTGTGACTAAATCCCCCCAAAACAACCACACGCCACTTCTAAAGCTGCTAATTACAAGACATTTTGACATGTATTGTAAGATAGCACCCTCCAATAGATGCAGATATACAGAAGCCAAGGCCATACTGATATGTCATTGTAGATCTTGGATATCGGAATAACACCGTCGTTTATTTTTGTAGTTATTGTATTATTTGGCTTCTCTCACAGTCACTTTTCTACATGCTTTATGATATTTTATCAAACTGTCATTGTCTAAATATTTTGTGAAAGCACTAATAATCAACCCTACAATATGGTCACAACATCTATGTCGACATTTGGACCAAAATACTGTGATATTGCCCAGAATTAGTGTCAAAACAAAAACTCAGTGTTGTTATTTTAAATTGCATGTGTAGTTTAGGAGGTCACTATGTCATAATGTACATTACCTATGTAATAACGGTAATAATTTATTAGTAATTATTTATAAGTATTATAGTTTGTCATTATTCATTTTCTTTTCTTAAACCAAACCGTTTCTTTTTTTTTTTCGCTTAACCTAACGAAGTAGTTCTGTTGCCTAAACCTAACCAAGCATTTTTTTTTTAATTTTTTTTTTTTAAACCTAACTAAGTGGTTGTTTTTCTTACACCTACCAATGTGCAACAGTTTGACAACTGTAAACTTAAACTACTACTTAAAGGGCAGCTGTTACATTAATGTATAAGGACCATTAGGTGCATTAATCTATGTGGATTGTATTAGAGTTTCGGACCGAAAAAAACGTATGATTTGGAGGATGATCTCTTTTTACAGGTTTTTCATTGTTTTCACATTCTACACAATCGCACATTAAGGTGTACATTTTGCCCATGGTGTGAACTTGGCTGAAGTTATTTTGGAGCCATGCCTGCTTCCAATTATCTTTTTTCTCTGATTTATTCTATTTTGAGACTCCCTGGGCAGTCTTTAACTCCTAACTGGGTAGAATCACGTGTCTTAACCTTAAAAGCCAAAAACCTATAGGCTACAGCTATGAGCCAAACTTAAGTCTGATCAACACCACCAAAAAGGGAACTCCCAGTAAGTTAAGACACTCTATGATTTGACCCCTGTCTCTGCAGCATCACATCCATCTTACCTACTGTACTATAATGTACTGTCTCTCTGCTTCCCTCTATACTCATTTCCATCCAGACTCGCCAGGCAGCTCCTCAGAAATAATTAGCGACTAACGAGTCTCTCACACGGCCTCATAACAAGCTTCACGCTCTAATAATGAGCCTCTACACAGTTCTGTGGTAAACAGCTGCCATCAGTTACACAGAGAACCTGCCGGAAGCCTTCAGCCCAAGCAAACTTAAAGACAAAAACAGCCTGAGCAAGCAAAATCTGCGAGATTGTTGTGTCTCTTTGGAACACGTTTAGCTTTTTTTTTTTTCTTCTAAAGATTCACTAATGAGAACCCACAGATGAATTCAATGTAGGACGGAACAGTTGGAATTTGCTGAGCCTATTGCCTATTCAAAGGTCTAAAATACTTCACCACTTTAATCAGCAGTCCAAACAACAGAATGAAATGATGTGTTTCCACAGCATAATAAATGTAAAATAGTTTTAGGGGAAGGGGGAATTGAGAGATGGTGCTTCAAAAATGTTATGAAAAACAGACCTTTCTGAAAAGAAGCCAGTTTTTTTCTCTCTCTAAGCCAACTTCCTAGCCCTTCTACCACTTGTGGAAAGGCACTTAATCTTACCCATCCTGCTATTTGTCATGGACTTAACATGGTTTTTTCTAAGTGGTAAAGATAATCTGGCCAGTTTGAGAGACAAATTTGAGAAGATTAAGGGAATTTTCCATGTAAACACAGAAAATCTATTCTCACTTTTGAAGGATAAACCTGTTTCTGTGCTGAAATAGAGATTTGACTTATACCTGCAGACAATCATCATAAATCTCTTATAGTTCAAGCCCGTCACCCTGAAAATATGTGTGTCACAATTCATGGCAAGTAACAAGAGTATTTTGTCAAAAATCAGCCAGAAAGGCCGTGCTCACATGATGGCGAGGTGTGTAATGGTCTTTACAAGCATGGCTGGAAATGCCCTGTGGGGTGTGTATGGGCAGTACAGCAGGAGCTGAGCTAACTAGCCATAAAACAGTGATGGATCATATGAAGGTTTAAACAGCCATGTGTAAATGTCACCGTGTTTATGAGCCATTCCTCGTTGTTCATGGGGGTTTGGAAAAGGCACACTGTTTGCATACTGAGTCTCTAACTTCATAAAAGACATCAAGATTATCAAGAATTGGAGTTTTTCACAATAAGCTTCTGTTATGATAACCTTTACAGGACAGGTACCTCTCTTTACTCTCTTTGAAGCCAAGTGGTTTGTTTACATCCACACGTTTTTCTGCACTTTTTTTATTAGAGGAAATTTATAAAGTATATTTCAATGTTGTGATTGTTTTTTATCTTTTGACTGAGGTGGAAAAGGCTGTATTAATACACAGCACGAACAGGAATGTCTGATTTCCATCCAATTTTTTAATTTGTTTTTAAATCATCTTGTTGTGTCCTCTTCTCCTGCGACGGTTTACTGTGCCTGGAATGCCACCTCAATGAATCAGCTCCTAATATGTGCATAATAACTGTATTTGATGGAAACAAACATGAATTATAATTGTCTTTCACAGATTTAAAAAAAAAATAGGCTGGGTTGTATCTTTATCACACCTAATACAGTCTTTGGACATTTGAGTGTACATATCTTCTTATGGCAAAATCTATATGATAATTTTAATCTCAATTTTAAAGCAGCCTGCAGCAGAGAAGGAATGAGACTCTGTTGGATCTTTTTTCCATGCTTATGTGTAGCTGCATTCTCATACATTCATGCATGCTCACTCATATTTCCTCGCTATCACCGTCTGGGGCTGTCAGTGGCGTTATCAGCCGTTCTCATCGGCTCATCATATATCCAATAACTCAGCGACACACCTTATTCGTTAGCCTATTCTCTTGCTGCTGCCTCTTTTAAAACATGACTCCCTCTCTGCGTTATAGGTCATGCCTGGCATGTTACATGCCCCCACTCCACCTCCCCATCACTGCAGAGTCTTCTCATATTCATCAGCTTGTGGTTCCACCAGCCCACCATCCTACACCACCCTCACCGAAGAGGCAGATTTCCCTTGATGCAAATCTCCCTGGAGAGTCCAAGTGCCAAGGACTATCCAGATTTTTTCACATTATTAGTTAAAATGATCACATACATCTGTTATCATGACCCAGTATTCACTCAAGCATCCCTGTAAATGTCTGTAAAATCACATTACAGGTCATGATAATTTCATAGGGCCCCACGGTGGCGCAGTGGTTAGCACTCATGCCTTACAGCAAGAGTGCTTGGTGCCGAGGGTCGCGAGTTC
>JAOWBC010001714.1:3464476-3478320 GCA_028566105.1 Hypoplectrus providencianus
ACAGCCTCCCCGTGACCCGGGATTACCTGGATGAAGCGGTTCGGAAAATGAATGAATGAATGAATGAATGAATGAATAATTTTATATTTATCCTGATCTAAGTTACTGTATATTAATTCGTATTAGCACTGTAGAGCCACTGATGGGAGATATATTATTGGTAAAATTCACAAGTCTTATTCATGTTCCACTACAAAAACACAAATAAAAATGTAATCTATGGCTTTTAAAACACTGTGTGTGTGCTAAATATACTGAATTGCATTTGAATCCATCTTTCAAGGCTCTCTTCCTACGTGCCCTGCAGTATTTCCAAGTCTGCTTTTCCCAAATGTCTCCATCTCCCTGTGTCCAGAATTATAGCGTACAAGCACACAGCAATTAAACCACCTCACCGAACATTCAGTCAATGAATTTGAAGGTGTGTAGCCGCTCACCCCGAGAGACGGTACGATCAATAAAGCCATCTCCAAGGTGAATCTATAGCAGCTCCCAGTAGATACAGAAAATCACTGCGCAAAGATATAAACAGCCAGCAAAACAATAAGAAAAATAGCAATATTTTTTTTATTTTTTATGATACATTTCTGCTCTTTTGGTATTACTGCAGTATTCGCTAAAGCAGCGCAGCCATGGGAGCGGGACTAGTTTCAGGGAAGAAAGCAGAGTAGAAGATGATGAAGTGAGACGGAAGAAGAGGCAGAATGAAAGGAACAGGCCTGCAGAAATCACAACAGGGAGCATCCTTCTTCCTCTGCCTCTTTAAAAGCTGCCTCCACCAGCCTATTCTCCTGGGCCAGGCAACGGCGGCAGAGAGCAGACATAGCAGGAGAGACGGCAGATATCAGCACTCAGTATCTAATCTCCCTACCCTCTCTAATGCACCCTGGAGTATCCTCTCCAGCACCGACACCGGCAGACAGATAGGAGTCGACAGCTGCACGGGCTCAGACCCAGCAGCTGAGCTTTACAGCTAAAGGTAAGCTTTCCCTGCTGGGCCTGACTGAGAACAGAAGGGGGGCAGGTTTGTGAGGATGGCTTGAACAGGCTTTAAAAAAAAAGCAACGTCATATTTATCAATCACTTCTCTCCCTGGGGCTTTTAAAGTCTACATTACCAAAACCGCCTCCCTTTGCAAAAAACTTATACAAATAACTTTATATTATATTTCTTTGAAAGAGGTTAATTGGCTGAGACAAGGGCATTTTTCTCCTTGTTCTATTTTTTTCCTAGAAAAGTCTAAAAGTGTCAGCATCTTCACATAAAAAAAGATTAATATAAAAAACACAAGTACTTCCACAAATAAAACTACTAGCTTCTGAGAGATTGTTAAAAAAATGTCATGCAACATATCCCAGTGTCAGGGTTTGTTACACTTGTTAAAAACAAGTTTTTGCCCAACACTGCTGGATTCCTGCAGTACCGTGCATTTGCAGTAAAGGGCAGGGGTTAGATCCAGAAAATAAATGAGGAAAATTCATGTCACCTTGAAAACCACAACTGCGAACCACAGTGCACAGTGGTAGCAGCCTTTAACGCCCTCTCCTGTCCTTCCTGAGGAGACCTGAACACCTACGCTGTGACAGGAGTTTTATAATTAGATGGTGCAAGCAAAAGAGCCAAACAGGTTTTTTCACTTACTGGCCTTTTTCACAGATGAGCCAATGTGATGTTTCATTCTGGTGTGAAAATATAATAGCAGCACAATATTAAATATGTGGACTATACAGTTAACAATACTAATGGAAAAATGACTCATAATTACTTAAATTAATTACTGGATTGAGCTTTGACATTAAGTCAACAACTAATTGAACACAGAAAAATAGTATTTTATGTCTAATTTATTTTTGGATAAGATACTTATATATATATAACAGTCATCAAAAGAAAATATGAGGAAATAAGGCAACCATATTTGATACTTTCATCCCATAGTGACACAGCAGATCAACTCTCTGAATTGTGTGCAAAAGGCACCAGACTGATGAAAATAAACAAATTTATGCTCACAGCTCACTTGTCACCGTGATTTTTAATTTCTACAGCTAATCAACAGGCATGTTGAGAGACACACAGCTCCTTTCGGGAGCTTTTTTTTTTCTTTTTCTTAACAGCAGTGACTGTTTATTATCATCTATTTATTATCATTTCCTGCGGTGTGAACTCAGTTGGTTGGTTTTAGCTGAGGAGAGGAACATGGCACAGTGTTAAAATGCTAAGTGTGTTATACACTGTGGGGGAAAAAAAAGAGATCAACAGAGACATGAGCACTATATTGTTAAAGCTGCAACTGTTGTCCCTTGTGGGTCATGTGTGTGTTATTTTGTAAATGTGCAGTTTTAAGCTGTCCAGCGCTCTGAGAAGTATGCTAACGTCGCGGCCTCTACTTAAGCTAGCAGAGCAGCAGAAAGGTTGTGACTCTCCCTGTAAAGGTGCATGACATGTAAGGACCTGGGCACAAAGAGCTCATCTACTTATTTTATTTAGTTTTAGAGGTCGTTTTCAGTAGTTTTAAAGTCTGTTCTCCAGACATTAGTGGTAGTTGAATTAGCCACCAAACACGATAAGAACAGACTCAAAGTCTACATGTCTGCAAAGAAACTCATTGGCGCTGCCCTAGCCAATCCAGGGCTTTAGTACACCTGGAGATCCAGGGTGGATTTAAAAATTCTCCAGACTATTCAACAACATAGGCTGCCTCCAAATACAATCCACTGGAGCACAAAAAAGCCAAGGCGAAAACAACTTCTTTGCACAGTTCATTATGTAAGATTCTGCTGTAATATATAAATTATTTGAAATTACACCAAAACATTTATTGCACTACTACAAAATATATACAGTATTACAGTTTATTGTATAGGCAATATAGCGCAGTACTCTACAAATTATTCATCGTTGCCTCATGCACATCTGAGCAGGCTGCATGTGGAACAAGACACTGCAGATACAGTACATAACCAGACTGCTCTGTGAACATAAACATTTCTTTGTACTCCTACACATTTTTATTTTTATCGCTGTTTACAGGAAGAGTTGACTCATATGTCAATAATGTACATTTTGTTTTTATATTATCCATGTACGCACAAGCAAACTTGGCTCACAAAGTTTTGATGACGAAGGCTAAGGAAAGGTCGATCGTGGAGTGCTGAGGTCTGGGTAAACCTCATGTCATTGTGTTAGAGGAGAAAGAATAGTGAATGTTTAGAACTGAAAATATAAGCAGAGTTACAGCTTGAATCACCATATTCAGTGCCGTTTGCAAAGAGGACATTTATGGATATTGCAGGGTGATGAATTGGACGTCATGTCACGGATGGGCTTTACATCTTCCTTTGACACGGAGAGTGATTGATGCTCTGTTTGTTTTGAATCAGAACAGAGCGTCGGTAGTTATGGAGCTGTTTGCAGAGAGCCAAAAGAGTCCCCCATTATCTCCACACTGTTAAAAGCCAGAGCTGAGAAAGCCTTTGTGTCCAATGCTGGAGGCGTACAGGCAGCAACAGGGAGGGGGGGCAGGAGTCTTGTTGGTAGACAGCTGGAATCGAGCCTCCCTGTCTGGCAGGGAGTGGTGAAATTCCCCTCCACACAAATCACACCTCTTTCTTTTCTCCTGATTTCCTACCGCTCTTCCTCCTCGTCTTCCTCCTCCCTGCAGGTTACTGTTGTGCGAACGAGGCTCTCATGGGGCGAGCTGACAGCATGGATAAACAAGTGAAGTGGCTTGTTGGATGCACGTACACACACCTTTCCGCACAGAGAAACACATTCGCACACTATCTTTTGAACACTCACTAAATTGAAGTACATATTCCTGCACGCATATAATAGAAAATGGGCTATTTGAGAGGGGGGCATATAGTTAGAGGAGGTTAGGAGCTGCACAAACGCCAGCAGATGTATAGGCAGTCACAGGAGGTTTACCAACAGGGCTCCCTTACACTCTTTTCCTTCTCTACCTCTATTAAGGCTGACGTTGATGAATGACAGAGATTACAGGACAGACCGCCGTTTAGCTTCATCACAGAATGAATGTAATCAAACACAGAGACGGAGAGCATCCAGGGAACTTTACACTCAAGGCAACACAACAGACAATGTGAGAATTGGTGTACTTTGCAGAGAAAAAAAAGAAGAAGTCTGAAATACAAAGAGGAACTGCATAGTCACACCTCTGGACATGTTTGAGATCCTCTGCAATCACACATGATGATAATTGAGTCTCTGGGGCTCCTCTGAAGCATCTCAAGATTTTCATCAAGCATGTCAGAGCAAGAAATCATCCCAAAACAGAAAAAAAGACTGTCCTCAGCAACCTCAAGGGCTGAAAAATCAAACCAACCCAGGACAAGAAACTGCAGTTCCATGACAGACCACTTGAGGCTGGCTACAGAAATGAGTCAGTTCCCCATAGAGTATATCCATGTTGTATACAGTCTGATTACGACTCATATTTATAGTCGTTAGGCTGTGATCGGAGCAACAGAGGAAGTCAGATGTTTTAGTATAAAATATAACAAAGTATGCATAGAAAGATTAAGGTGGACTGATGCGTCTATTAGTGTCCTGTTTGATAATATCTTTACTCATGTAATGTACTTGATTATGTCTCATACATAATATAAGTTTCATAAACAATTTGACTTCCTTTATGCCTTTAATTGACTTTTCATGTGAAATGCAGGTTAACAGTTTACATAACTTAAGTTTCATAACAAACTATGTATTTTAAACTCAAACCATGATCGTTTCTTCTCATATAGGTATTATCACATAGATTGGCTCCAACATTTTTGGTCTAAATGCACAGTCTTTGTAAACTTTCAACATACTCCAAAGAACTCCAGAGGTGTCCTAACCTGTTAGGGTTTGCCAGGAATTTGCAGTTAGGAACATACATTTTGGGAACATTGATGTCACTAAGCTTGAAATGTAATCACTCTGTGAAGGATGAGATTAAAGCTGTCTCTGTAGAAAGCAACATCTTTTAAGCAACAACTGCAGCTTTGCAGCAGTATTATTTGGGTCTGTCACAGCTGACATTTTTGGTAATAATTAATCAAACTATGTCGTGCAGAATAATTTAGTCCCCTCATTCGTGAAAAACAAGCTGATGGAAATGCTGTTGGAGGAACATAAAAGCTTAACTGTCTCTAGGCACTGATGGATTACTGAATGGTCTATCAGGCACAGACCCCGGGGCAGGAACCCCCTGGCCTTCCCCGACAAAATGTCATTTGAGGAGACACACGCTGACCACGAAGAGATGTAAAATGATCTCAGAGAGTAACAAACAAGAACAAAGAGACACAAGACAAATAGAAAGGAGACATAAAATGAACAAAGAGACACCAAATGACTACAAAGAGTCTAAACAACAATAGAGAGACAGACCATGACCAAAAAACACACAACAAGAAACAAAAGATGAATGACGTCTATAAAGAGACAGAAACAACAATCACAGAGAGGCAAATCCACCATAAAGTCTCATAAGCCACCCATATTCCTTAGTCATCTTTTCCATACATGCAGAAAACATGCTTTGGAAACACAAAAAGACATTTTCAAATACACTGCAGATGAATATGCAGTTCTATACATAATTAGTTGGATAATTTCTGAGGGATAATATTGTTTTCTTGTAAATGTCCCTGCAACAACACTTCAGATCAGTGAGGGCACACAAGTTTTTGCTGTGTAATGTCAGTGTTGTTTATTTGAGATAGTAATTTATCAAAGCAACTAGGTTGATAAAATTCACAACTTTATGTTTACAGAGCTCATTTAAACCAAAAAATGCTGAAAAATAGATCTACTTTGCTGAAAGAATCACAGATACTGCAGCGTATTAAAACCATTCCTTACCATTGTAAAATGAGAAAAAATTAACAGTAAATAAATAATCTTTTGTACTGATACAGCGGAGTAACATAAAACAGGGCCGTGGTCTGAGGCTGTCAACTACAAGATAAAAGAAGAGAGATACTGCAGCTTAGGCTTATCTTTCCTTTGCTAACACATATTCTGATACTGCTGAGATTAATTGACTTGCAACACAGCTCTAAGTATTATAATGTCAACTTATTTTTCACAAAAAGAAAATCCTTGAGATGAGCTGTTTTATAAATGAAAAGGGTTGTTTCATCCTGTTGATTTTCTTTCTCAGTATAGATGCAGATCTCTGAACTATATTTAAATACAGTTTTGGGTGATGTGATAATATAAACCCTTCAGCATAATAATGCTGTGAAGAGTCTAAGAAGAGTCAGTTGATCTTAAGAATAAGCTCATTACAGCTGTTCAAAAAGAAGTTAAGGCTAATTTGGACTCATACAGTCCTGTAGCATGCACTCATTATACACAGGCTTCAAATCAGCCCTTTACTAAATGCCATCGCCCATTCTGTCCCGTCTTTGCTCTCCTTCTCAGTGTTACAGCATCCAATAAACAAGAAATGCCATACATGCTTTGGAGCGAGGCGGTGATTCTTAAGAAATGGCATTTGAGAAAGCCAAACAAATTATAGCTGCAAGCAGCAGGGAGGCGACTGAGATCCAGACTTGCAATTTAGTAAAAAGGGGGGATAAAGCATTTAGTGGTTTGAGTTGCTGTAGAAGACTGAAGTATGAAACACTCCAAAGAAATTGCAGTTTTCAAGTTCAGATGGTAAACCCGTCATCTGGAAAGTTTTACATAAAAAGTAAGTAATTTAGCATTACTTTTGAGGAGGTCAATCTGTAAGGTCTGGAGCATTGTCATTGTCACCACTGTGTCCAGCAGCCACATTTGTCAAGGTCATGTAGGTAAATAAGTATATAACTATAAATTGGCTAGATTTCCAATATGGTTTCAAGAATGTGGATGTATCAAGTATCAATGTATCAAGTATGCCCCATCAGGTCACCTAATAGTGTTGCGCATAATTAAGCCAGCTGCAAAATGCCAAGCTGCGTACATAAAAAGATAATTCTTAAAATCTAAATTAATATATTTACAAAACCTAAATTCTCCCAGATTCTGCATTGGCTGTATTATGTTTGTTCTGTATTCCATTTAAATCATCTTCTGTTACACGTTTAAAATGTATTTGTTATTTATTTAGTAGTTTGTGCTAAGCTACACTAGCAGTTTATTCTGCTTCCAGTCTTTGTGCTAAGCAATGCTAACAGTTTCCCTTGCTTCCAGTTGTTGCGCTAAGCTATGCTAACAGTGTCAGTCTCTCTCTATGCTAGCAGAATGGCACACTGGGCATACATGAGCGCCTTTGCCAAAAATGTAAAGGTACAAATCTGTTATTTTGCTGTTTTCACTTTACAGAATGTAAGATAAGAAGGAGGATTTGATGGTTGCCAAGCAACAATTAATTACGATGGCATCATACTGGCTCTGTCTGATCCGGGAGCCTTCCAACAAGAAATGTTTAGCGGCCCACTATGAGTATTGCAACCTGGGACTGGATTGTTGATGTCTTTTATCATTAGAAGTTTCAGTCTTTGTGTCTGGCCACCTAATAAAAAATAAAAGTGATATACTGTCGGAGGTGGACAGAGGATAGTAACTCTGTGTGCCCTGACTGTGAATGCAACACTGTGCCTTGTTAGCAGTCTGCAGGGCTGTAAATTATTGTTGCCCAGTGAGAAAGAAAGCAAAGCTGAACTGATTAAACATCCTGAAAGTAAAAAGCTGAAGAAAGATTCATTTCACGAACTGTTGATTCTATATAAATACCAAATAATGCATTTAGCTCTGTTTCCATGCAGCAACTGTATGATTAATGGACTATTACCAACTGGAGAGGAGAGAAACATCAATTTTAAATACCTACAGGTTCAGATGAGTACATTGAGAAAAAAATCAAACGATAAAGTACCTCAGGACTCCAGACGGCAGCACGAGGAGCTGACAGGGAAGAAGAGGCACCTGGCCTACTTTCCAAAACTTACACAGAATTTTAAAGGAAATCACATTCGATTAATCAGAGGTGGAAAAAAGTATATGCCGATGATAGGCGAGTGTCTGTACTGCCTGCATCAGCTCTGTATCTTTTCATCTTCCCGGCGGCTGCCACACCAGTGACGACTCGGCCGCGTTAACACATGTAGAAAGAGAGGAAGAAGGAGAAAAAGGGAGGGGAGAGAGAGAGAGCAGAGAAAGACTGAGGTAAAGACGAGAAACAAAGAGGGAGCAAGACTTTGACACAGCAGATTAAAAAAGAATAACAGGCGCGAAAAAGTGTCACATCTAATAGGGACACGACACATCAAGTCTCCTCTGAGACGCCGAGCTGTCACACAGGAACAACTCTCTCTAAAAACAGAACGAGCGGCGTCTTTGCGGTGCTAATCAGAGCCGACGTTGGGAATACAACTCCTCAGTTGTAATCTATTTGCAGCGGCGGCACTAAGCTTCATTTGTAGGAGATTTCATTTGCAGCAAGAATGTGTTTGTCTTTCTCAAACTACTATTTGGGGGAGCTAATGAGCTTGACATATCGTACAGCTCAGGACAACAGCGAAACATCAGAGCTTATCAGGAGCAAACTGTCAGGAGCACAATAACATTCAATCTAGAGGGGATGATGTGGCAAATGAAGTGCTTACATCGGAGCTAAAAATCTAATGAGACATGCACCAAAGCTTGTAAGAAGAATTAAAGTGTTATGACATGGGCAACAGTTTCCAATTACAAACTTGTTTTGATTATGTCAAACTGCGCTTCACTGGGAACTAACACCAGGACTGATCTTGACCTTGGGAACAGCAGTCTCAATTCAAGTGTAACTGTCTCCTTTTGAAACTTTTGACCACATCAAACAGTCAACATAGAAGTTGTAGAGGTGTTCCGAAAATTGGATGTCACCTATCGCAGACTTTGATATGGTAGAAAGATCCGGTATAAAAACGTAAGCGCAATATAGTGTTGCAGAGTAGGTAAATCTTTCAAATATACGTGGGAAATAGCATTCTGGTAGCTTTCTTTATGGTTTATGTGAGTTATAATTACATTAAAATGATGGCTAAAATCTTAAAAGATGATGAGATTGCATCAAGATGAGTCCGTTAAGTCTGAAGCATTTCGAGACTCCTCGAGTCCTATGAACACCCCATTCATTGTGTCCACACCAAGAGATCTGGAAACGATAGTAGTTTTTGAAATAGGAACTCTCCCTGCAGAAGAAGAGCCCTGAGTAAAATAAAAATGTGAAAGTGATTTCTACTAGTCAACTGCCCGCTGGCTTACATCACTTCAGTGTTCCTGCTGTTGGTGGAAATCCAAATAGAAAAAGGGCCTTTGAAGGGAAAGTCCCCAGTGGGCAGTTCCTCTCAGGGAGTCCCCAGAACTGCTTTGGTTCAAAAACACTTACCTTTGGTTGGTGAATCAGAAATAAATCTATCCATCCCTCCATTCGTCCACATGTTTATCAGTGACTGTATTATAGAGTCAGCAGTCTAAACTAGATATTCCAGCCACTATTAAGTCCTGCACCCTAGCAACATTTTCCAGCTTTCTCTGGGAAACCCTGTGGCATTACCAGGTGAGCTGAGATATAAAATCTCTCCAGTTTATTCTGGAACCACCCCAGAACCTCATACCAGCTGGATCTGCCTGAAACACTTCTAATAGGAGACGCTGACGAGGCATTCGAATCAGATGCCAAAACACATTTACGGGCCCTTTTTAACACCAAGGATCAGCAGTACTACTCCACACCACAGCTGGCATGTAGTAGTAACCCACTATGTGAGGGAAAACTGTGCATCTATGGCAAATGTAGTCAGTCAACCTGTCCAGGAAGTGTCCTGGGTGGTACTATGGGCAAGTCCCAACAATATGGAATCTCATTAAATCTATCTAATTTAATGATAGACTTATAGATATTTGCATGTTGGTTTGCTCCTGGACCATTTGACATCCCTGGAGACATTTAACTGAAAATGTAACAGAAAGAAAGCAAAATGGCCACTGCAGTAGAACCGCAGTGAAAACAGGCGAAGCCAGGAAACCTGGGAGACGCACTGTACTGCTGGGTAAATCACCCCTCCAGTCTAAAGGTGATTTGATATGCAACATATACTCATCACTAATCCCTTGTCTGGAGTTACAGCTTCAGCACTGAGCAGTTTCATGGTTAAAGCATCCCTCTAGTAGCAATTCAGCCGGATACGCAGCATGCTCTCATCACTGATACCATGTAATGTTTAGGGCCATGGAGCTCCAGTACTGAGCCGCATCCTCTCCGGCCAAACTGCTCCTCTCTCAGCAGCACAGCCAGCCGCAGACAGAAATCCACCCCGGGGACAGTTAAGCACAGCTCTGAGCCGCCTCTCTGTTCAGTGTCCTCAGCATGTCTCCACTAAGAAATATCTGGGACTCTCTTCAGCATTAAGGTGCTTTGCTGCTCACTCTGTGGAGGCGGTGTCCTGCAGAGGCTCTGTATGGAACATGGTGACGCCTCTGGAACATACAAATGGGATTCTTCAAGGGAATAGTTTTGGGAACGTTTAGGAGAATATGCATATTTGCTTCTTTTCTACACATAAGATAAGGTCACCACTGTACCTCTACAGTTTTTCCCCTAGAATATGTTTTACAGCAGTGGTGCTCAAGCATGTAAGTTTTATTGACAATGGAAGAAACAGTAGAGTGTCCACAACAAATGGGTTCAGAAGAAAAAGTCACAAGTTCATCCCCCTCACTGCATCAATAAAACCAGGAAAAGTAGTGCGGGGGAAATGCTAGGTAAAAGCCTTATTATATTGGTACATCACAAGGCATGTTTGTTTTTGCCCATTTTGTATAGAAATTAATTTATAGGAAAAAAAAAAAAAGAATAAACGTGGAGCCGTTTAAATTTACCATTTCAGGAATCAAACCAACACTATTCACTATTCACTATTATAGGGTTGAAATCACGAGACCATTTACTAAAAATGTATCAACAATATTATTATTATTTTTTTTAACATTCAGTGGTTCCAGTTTCTCAAATGTAAAGATTGATAGAATCTGACATTTCCCACCATTTAATAAAAAAAAACAACAATTAACTGATTATTTGTTTTTTTTTTTACTTTCAAGTAACTGTGGGAGACTCATTCAATACAATTAAGTCTATCCAGCAGGACAAACTCCAACATTCAGTGTTTTTCTGGACTTTAGCTGTCATCTGCAGTGCAGTCAACCGCCACAAACCGAGCTGAGAAAACACCATTTACTTTGATGCAGTTGCATTGCATCAAGCTTAGAGTCAGGGTATTAACGGGAGTGTGCGACTGTGTTCATGTTTCATTCTACACTGCCCACAGGTATCAAGCTGTCCAAATCAGCAGACTTTTGTAAATACCATGCATGGCCTCAAATATGGCCACGGGCCTATTAGTTGCGCATGAACGACAGAAAAGGGGAATCACTGGTAGACAGCAAAAGAAAAAAAAAAAAAAAGGAGAGAAAGCACAATTAAATTCCAGCAAGTCCGCCTGTGCATGCATGTGAGTCTGGACTCCAAACAATACTTTGAACAACACCACATGTGTATGCCAGTTCGTTTGGCTCTAGTTTGGGTAATTGTGGAACCAACCAGGAGAGGTAGAGTCATTCATGGGCTACACTTGCGCACACACACATTTAGTCTGTGTCCATACACACACTCACCCACCGTGGAGCAAAGAGGCTCTCCACAGCGGTGTAATTAGGCCTGGTCACTGCAGAGACATTGTAATGGATAACCCTGTCTGGAAATGGCCGGGGGCAGCGCACATAATTGAGCGTGCTGTGTCTATGTGCGTGCATGTGTGTGTGCTTCACGAGGGAGATCTACTAAAATGGCAAACCTTGCTGCTTGCTTTGTTTTGTCTCAACTGGCAGGATTATGTGTGCACCGACACCTAATGAATGGCGAGTCTGAAGCCCTGCGCTTTCATAAGTGGGTAAGGGGTGAAACCACAAGTGTCCATGTCAGATATTTCAAATTAAGAGTAAACTTTAAGATATTTAGCCTTCAAAGCTGTCTGCTGATCTAGTACAAGCATGTCTAGCAGCTTTTCAGAGCCATGTTTAAAAAAAAGCTACACAACAAGCTGAAGGACAGCACCAATATATGATAAAACCCCATACCAGGGAAAGGAAGGGTCACTTCTATATGTTTGTATGTATATTCTGTTGCACGTAAGGTTGAGAAAACCTGCACATTTTAAATTCTGTGTGCTCCAAGTGGAGTTGGCAACTTTCATTGTTGCTGGTTGGCCCGATGTATAATCCTCAATCATACTGTTTTAATCGAGCTGGTTTAAAATTATGAAAACAAATCTTTGATACCACCCTAACCAAACCTTTAAGTTGAAAAACTATTTACTTACTCCCTTTTAGACAAAAAATACTTTTTCAGACATGTGTTAAATTATTATCAATTGTGTTAATTGCATTGAATTCTTTGTCACCCAATCAAAACTTTCCAAAATCTAAAAGTTTATTATTGCTTTATTGAACACTGGGTTGAAGAGCATCTTCCTGCTTCACACGTCTGGACTTTTCCAGTAGAAGTTGAAAATGATTTCAGTATGAAAATTATACTTTGAGAAAGTAGACAAAAATAATATGGAGGCCTGAGAGGATTTTTTTAGGGGGGGAATCGTAAGGACTTATTTGTTGCTGTTAATTAACTATTGATTAAACTTTTTTTTTTTTCATTTCTAGGTGGATATACAATGTGTGATGATAATGTATATTCCCTTTGAATATTCTCAGAATTTTGCAGCCCTATCCAGGCATGACTTGCCGTTTATGGAAAGAGTCACAATGTTGCTGCAATATTAGGAGAATAACAAGCTAGAGAGAGTGGGTAAATAGAAATTAGTCTAAAATGTTGCATCAGTACATGATTTTCAGACTTATTTTGCTGTTTTACTACAATGTGTTAATCCCTTTCATACATTTTTAAATCAACGTCATCTTTTGTTACAGGGCAAACTCCCCTTCGTGACGGTGCACAGACATAGACTCACATGACATTAAGCTGGGTCACTGATGTACTTCCTATTTGCTCATATAAAGTATGTAAAGCATCATGGATATTTATGATTACATCCATGCTGTTGGCATGGATTATTAATAGCTCTTTTGCTCTGCACTGTGAAAGAAAAATATACAGACATGAGAAGAATCTCCTTGAGGTTTTGAGGTTTATCAAACAGATTTTATTTTCTTTGTGAATAAGAGATGACAGCAGACTGATACATTTATTGCAGTGCTGTTAATAAAAGTACGGCATTTGTTTCATCTTTCTGTGTGCCTTGCGTGCTGTAAAAAATTAATGCAGTAAACACTTCATTTTGTAATTGTGCTGAATGGTGAATGAATGTTACAGCAACATGCTAGTTAAGTCAGCTCCAAATCAATTGTATGGAGGGTTAGGTTATCAAAATGCCATATCCATATATGACAGTATATCATTCATTAGGGACAAGAAGAATGTGCTTAAAAACCTTATGAATTAAAAACTCATATTTGAGCCTTATAAAAAAAATTAAAAAAAAAAAACTCAACGACCGAAGCTCAGCATTTCTATGCCAAGATTCTTTAGCAAAAGCACGGATATTTATGAGGAAAACTAATTTTAGGGCACCAGTCTCAGGGTGGAAAGGCCTACCTTGGAAATGTTTTAGAAGATATCACCTTCAGCAGTGGTTATGCTGTATGCATAGCATTGATGTATCACCATAGTGTAGCATTAAGCTAGCATTAAGAAGGAGACAAGCTTCTTCCTGAACAGGTCTGGGAATTTTTGAAAACCCTCCACAGCTTCCCTGAACATCTGGTAACATCTGCGTTAACCAGGC
>JAOWBC010001714.1:3516306-3530717 GCA_028566105.1 Hypoplectrus providencianus
TGGAAGGGGTGGGGTGGGGGGTTGGACGTAGGTAAGAGCAGTGGCATTAAAAAAGGGGGAAGGAGGGGAGAAGAAAAAAGGAGAAAGTAAGGACAAGGAGAGGGTGTGAAAGAAGGCAGGAGAAGACGAGCAGAAAGACAAGAACTAAGAAATGGATGATGAGGGGCAGATGGAAAGAGTAGATCACTAGCATGTAAGGGGAAAGAAGAACGAAAACAAGGATATAAAAATTAAGGAGAGCACATAGGAAGAGACAAACGTCACTCCAGGAGGGAGGAGAAGTAAAGGATGTCCGGGGGTGAGTAAAAGACAAGAAGACCGGGATGACTGAGACAAAAATAAAGAGAGTTGGGAAAAGCGGCTTTAAGGTAGGGCAGGAGAGAATCAGAAGGACCGATACCAAGGTGGGAGGAAAATAAGCAGCTTATTAAAAGGGACTGGGCTGGAGACAGGGAGAAAAGGCAGCCGCAGCTTTTTTTCTTTGCTATCCTCCTGAGAAATCTGTGGATAATATGTTGCAGAGGAAAAAACATTTTGCTTACCGCCCCTTAAAAACAGGCTTAACGAGAGGAAACCAAAAAGGCACGGCAGAGAGAGATAAAACGCCGCTGCTGACGGCAGCCGATTCAGCTGAGGCGCCGGACAGAACTGGGTTGGCGTCTTTATCACGTTATTTAACATAACATGTGACATTTGGTGGGAGCTGTGATGCACAGAGTCTTTACGTATCATCTGGGCGTATTCTGTATTAGTATGAATGAAACTGCAGCCTGTGTTTCCCAAAGCAATCATTACATTGTAAAATATACTCATACACATAAATCATGTCTCCAAACTAGCTTAGAAATCTGGTCTATGCCAAACATTATGAGACCTCATGACTCCTGAAAAAAGACTGCAGAAAATTTCAAATAAAAGTTGTTTTATGAAATTATGTGATTCGACTTTAATTTCAGCACAGCAACTCTCTGTTTTTCCATCAATATCTTTCCAATTTTTTCTTTTTTTTGCCCCAATGCCAGTCATCACTACAAATAATAGCATCAAAAATAAAATTGATCAAAACAAAATCTCCTGCTTCCTTTAAATGGGCAACGGTGTAGCTTGCTGCCAAACTTTGCCTGGGAAAAATGCAGATGTCCGGGCTGCCCGCCGTAAATGTGTTCATGTTATTTTACTGCATTCTATACATTTTCTAGCACTGCATCATGTTTATCAAAATAAATCCAGCAAAATTATTCTTTTAGCACTTAAAACTTTGTAGGGTTTGTTTAGCTTTTTCACTATAAAGTTCAATTACTTTAACAACTTCAAAATAAATTCTAATGAGGAGCAGGAGGCTGCCATCATAATAGAGTTCATTTTTGCATCCATTTCAGTCAACCTAGACCCCAGACTGGTCTCACTTATCAAATGTCAATATAGGTCATATGTACTGGCAGCAAAATATGACTCGATAGGTTTTAGGCTTTAGACTGTCCTTTTAGGAGCAGTAACTGACTGTGTTGCAGTCAATTAGATGGCGGGTGTCAAACTTGGGCGGGAGGGAGGGAGATGGATGGGTCAGACAAACAGTAGATCTTTACCCAGAACAACAGGGTTTGTGTCACAAGTGAAAACAAAAATAAACTTTTATGTAGCTTCCTTGGCTCACCTTTATTTGGTACGTTACTTACATAACTTCTGTGGTTCACAGTTTGTTTTTTTACATTTTTTTACAGAAAAACTGTATTTAATATCACCTTACCAGGAAGTTCTTCGTCCCAAAATGAGGTCAGCTGTTCTGTAGCAGAAATTCACAGAAACTGCAGCCTTTTCTACAGCCGTGAACCCTACGTGTATGTATAATGACGTATGTGCTATTTTTGGAGTGCTGTGAGAGACTTTTGACTCAGCTCCCATGAGTCATTTGGGGTGTTGTGATTTTATCTTTCTACTGTACTGAATTGATTGTAGGTTACAAAGGATTTGCCCCTCAGTACGTTATGTTTTTTATTATGTTTTTTTTTTTTTTACACCGTGTAAAGTTTTTTTTTTTTTTTTTTTAATTTAGGTTGCATGACAGCGGGAGTGTGTCTTTTAAATATCAGAACATTTTTGTTGACATCCGATCTTTAAATAATATTGAAAACCAAGCATCCTTGAAGGTGGATAATAAACATGTGAAAAACATATTACTAACCTTGAAAATATAAATTAAGCATCTTCAAAATCATTTGAGGACAGAATACAGCTGTAGTGACCATGCATGCTTGTTATCCGCTGTGTAGGGCTGTAAAAATGATGATTCATAGCAGACAGGAGTATAATCTATTGATACATAAACTCTATACAACATGTTCATATTCATTGTATAGTGCTTGCTGCCTGAGAGAGTTCAACGTATGGTAAAAGGATGAGATAGTCCAGTTTTTACTGAATAGGTATAATAAATGCAATATTGTTGTGGCACAAACAGGTATTTTATCACCTTCTGCCTCATGTGTGCCTCATTCAGTGTGGCTGTGAGCTGGGGAAGGCCAGCAGTGTGGCTTCAAAGATAGTGACACGCGCAGACAAGGTGTCTTATCACCGGGATATCACAAAGTCATACTTTCTCCATCCCGGAGGAAGAGACGCAGAGCGACAGATGAAGACAGGGAGAGGAGAAAGGGAGAAAAAGAGAGGGAGGGGGAGGAAATGTCAAACTGTCTGGCCTTTTCTTGGCAATCCCACCCCGATGTCTGTCTGAGAAATTAATCTTCTGTCATCTTTAGATAGGAATCTCACACTTATCTGTCTCCACCCACACCCCCTCCCCCTCATCATTATCTCTTTCACTCAGCTGCTTTTTTTCCCCCTGCTTTTGCGGGTATTTTCTCCTTTTTTATCCCTTCACGCCCTTTCTTTAAAACTGTCTAATCTTATATTTACAGTATCTCTCTGTGCCTTCTTCCTCGTCTTCTTCCCTTTCTGAGGACAGGATGCTCTTTCTCTCTCTGTTGAAGCCATTATCCCCTGCCTGGCCACTTATCTTGTATCTGTATCCCTCCATCGGCCAGTCTGGCTCACAGCTCAACACACTGACACACACACACATAAGCGGACAGCTTAAAAGTGCCCTCACACACAGCTATCAAGCTTTCCATTCCTCTGTACACTGTCATATTGTTATCAGCAGGATTTTGATGTTTTTTTTTGGTTGCTTCCCTCGTGGCTTTGGATGTGAGGCTGTGTGGAACTGAACATCTTATCTACCATAAAGAGACAACTGTTTGATCGAACATCCCAACCTTTTAGGACAGGGACTGGCTACTATATCTCAACATCTTTTATGCAATCTGAATTATTATTTATTTTAAATGTAGTTGGCTATAAAGTCAGTCATGCCTGTGTGACAGGACTGCACTGTGCTCAGAGTTTTTCTGCCGGTAAAACAAAATCTAATGAAAGGTTATGGCTCCTGCAATTATTGTTCTGGACCAGGTTAATTTAAGGTTTTAAATAAATTGGTTTGCAGAAGACCCATAACATTCTCCAAAAACTTGTTCTCCTAAAAATAACAATAATTATTGTGCCATTATCTGCTTTCATAACACTAGTGGCCATTAATTTAAGTGTTAACACACCTTTGATTAGCTGTTTGTTCTGTAAATATATTATAAAACTGCTTGCAGGACTGTGTGACTCAACACGAGACTACATGACATTAGTGGATATTTATAATACTGACCAAGTGAGGAAGAGGACCACTCATTAAAATAAAACTACATCACTGCCCTTAGTTTTATTACTCTGTCAAATAAATGTCAAAAGTGTCAAGGATTCCCAGGACATCTGTTATTACATCCATGCCTCAACTATATGAAGCCAAGATAGCGAACAATGGTTAAAATATGGAGGTTTTTGCAAATAAACTACACAATCTAAAAATTTTATGTTTTTATTCGTCACACTGAATTTGACCTTTTGGATATAAAATGTAACCATTTAATATTTTATCCAAAAAGACATGTAGGTGAATTTTTGTCATGTCATTAAGGGTTGGACAATGTCTGCCAAGCTGGCATGTGACAGCAGTTTACCATCACACTAAGATGATGTTGTCAGCACAATATCCAAACAGGTATTAAATGAGTACATAACATAGAGAGTGAAAATGGTGTTTGTTTAACGTTGTAAGGAATCATTTTGTCCTACTTTGGATCCGAGCATATGACAGTATCAGTGCACTTCAGTTGCACTTGTGAAATAAGTCCATGCACCCTTAAAGTAATCAGAATTGTTACTTTTTAAGTGCTTTTGAGTGCTTGCAACCAGGAAAGCGTTCCAGGGTTTCCCATTAATTACACAGACTTTGGCGGCCTGCCAAGGTCTTATTTGTCCACCATAGTTTCATTTGCTGCAACAACTTCATATTTCAAGCTACTGATGTATTGATGGCTCGATTTTTACATCTTATGATATATAACGTCATCCTGCAATCAACACTTTTTGCCAATCAAGTACACGCAGATACATCCTGCAGATTTCTTTGTCACACAAATAACCTAATTCTATTGTTTACGTCCCTTTTAACAAAAGTTCAACACATGAATTATTTAACATTGTGCTGCTTTCAGTCTGTACACCCGGTAATGCAGCAGTCAGGCTTATTGGGAGATATTTACAAAGCCTGACGGTTACTCTCATTTGCATAAATAGAGGCTAAATAAGATCTGATGCCAAAATGCCGTGACGCTGGTTGAGCTGGAAAGGGAGAAAGTGTTTTCTACTGCTGAATTTGGAATATTGCTGAAAGAAAAGAAACTTTAGGAACTACAAGTGTGCAAACATCCCTCAAGACGGAGGCTGTATGTGAGGAAATAACAGTCATGTGACCTTGAGCTGCTATAAACCATTTCAAGTCAGGAGAGACAGAGAGGGTGGGGGTGGCTGTGGGAAACAGAAAGACTGGTCCTGAACGGAGAATTTAACTTTGTGCACCTGCTTTTAGTCGACATTTCATTTCAGACACACTTATCCTCTGCAGTGGTTAGTCAGCAGTTCTACATCAACTGCAGCAGGCAGTTCTAAACATTTCCATTCCCTCCTCCCATATTTAGCTACTTCTAACAACCAAATATACATCCTGCAAAGAACAAAGAGGACATTTTTCAATAGGGCTCAAAACCTCTGCTGCAGTAAAGCACCTAAAATGATCCACAAAGCCTGCTGTAAGTACATATCCTCATAGTCTCTGCAGCTGTAGCCCACTCTGACACAGTCACAGTAAAGACCCTCTGCCAGACTAAATCTAACCGTGTGCTAATCTCAGCAGAATACAAATGCAACATTGCTTTTGTGTAGCTCCTGTGTTTGTGAACGTGGAGGCCTTGGCTGGTCTAAATTTACTTGATTGTAGATTGTAGATCAAGAATAATGTTTAATAATGCTTGTTATTATACAGCAGTACCAACAGAGGAACTGGACCAAACCAACTAATTAATATGGAACCTTTATCAAGATTAAAAGCTGGTGGTCTGTCATAGATAGAAAATTTCATGTTCAAGGACTTTCGGAAGGAACTATTTCAGATTAAGCTCCTGTACTACAAACTTCAACATACCAAGAGTATCTTTTCACCATGAGGCTTCACTTTAGACTTAGACTAGACTTTATTTATCCTTTGGGATGACTCCTGCAGGAAATTAACTTGACAACCACAATCAGGCACCCTACACCTCTGGTTACCAACTCAGTAAACCAGCCCTAGTAAGTAAGGCCACAACATCACAGAGAGTGTAAGGGGGTAAATTCGCAAGCTAATATGAGTTCGAAAACAAAGGCAGGCACATCCAGATGAAGGTGCTTTACAGAAGAGCATGTAAAAGAGAAAAGCATGAAGAAGAGCTTGATGCTGTAAACATCTCTAAATTATGAGTCATGACTCATTTTGTCTTATAATATCACTCTCCCATTTAGGCCACAAGCTCATTAATGACTGAGTTACATTAATGATTGACTGATTGATGAATTAATTAAATTACTGTGTTGCTTAAATATCCTGACAACTTTAGCCTTTTTATTTCAGCAGCAACTCAACAGTGTGAAACAGACTTGGAGCAAAACTAGAAAAATGTTGTTTTTTTTAGCAGGAAGTACACCAACGTTCATATCTTACAACAAGTAAAGGTTTCATTGTTTCCATTGGGCTCTTGTTGACATTGGTATAAAGTCTCAATGAAATGGCTTTAACATGAATGCAGTCTGCTGGACTACACATACCAACTCCTATGAGACTCCACTCAAGAGCCTGACACAGAGAGGTCAGTCTCTCTTAATGTGAATCAATGTTATAATACCTTTCCAGCTGAAATTATTGGTCAGTAGTTGGTGGTTTTAAACCAGAAGTTTGGTCAAACTGCTGACTGGGCTGAGCTTATACATTCATGATAAAAAACAAAAACAAAACAAAACATCACCACTCCAGACACAACAAAGCAAAGCTGAAAACTTGAATGATTACATGTAAACACATATCCATCCAACAAGCTGCCTGATATAAAGCCAATGTAAATTAGACAGCGCGGGGAGAAGGAGGGAGGGAGAGAAGGAAAAGGAGAGATGCTTACGTGTTTCTCTCCTTCGATCCTCTTGTCAGCCTGTTGAACAGCCTCCAGGTACTTAAAATGCAACTCCATCAGTCGATCAACCTGGAGCCAGAATGAAACAGAGAGAGAGAAGTGAGAGAAGGCACCATGAGAAAGAAAGGAGTGAAGAAGAAGAGGGCACAGCATGACACTTAGAGGGCAAATATTTCTATATTGTATTATCATAAACGTGATTTAATAACTTAACAATACACACAATCATTCACTGCCGACCTTGAAACAAGGCAGGTTTATCATTTGAAAAAAACAGGTCAATATACAGTTATAAATATTCTATTGTGCAGCGTTATCATGTAGTCATAAGACATTAAACAACCCTGGAAAATGAACAATTGAGGAAGTGGTTGATGGAAATGGAGACTGCTATGTTTTAGTGGTGAGAAGACACCCACGTCTGATTTGCAAGACAAGCAGTTTTCTACATCAAACGTCATGCGCCCTATTAAAATGGCCTAGAGCAACACACTGAGTATGAGACTTTTTTGCATATGCAAAGGGAATTGTGGGAGTGACAGAAAGAAAACTGCAGCTGAGGTGTCAGGCTTGATGTTTCAATCACCAGCCCAGGTTGTGGAACATGGCAGAATGTACTATACACACGTACAGAGCGGTGCCGTTACTGACTGAGTGACCTGAATGTGAACCTCAAAGTATTTAACATGCCCTGCAAATGTCTGCCTCTGCTAGAGCCTGACGAATGTGGATTTTTGAGACTTACAACATGCAAATTTTAGAAGGTAAAAAAATCATATATAACCCATATGGCAGCAGATATAGTGTTTTTTTAACTGAATGAACAAAGGCCTTTTAATGTATCTAAACAAAGTTGCTGTGTAGGTCACTTTTCAAACAGAAACACAATATCTAACTTATTATGCAATATTGCACATTGTATTATTTATCAGACAAAACAAAAAAATATATTATCTTAAAGAAATTGAAAAGATTTCAAATCCCAAATCAAAATTAGTAAATGACTAAAACAAATAAATAAAATCTTTTTATATAAACAAACCATGGTTTCAATATGTTCCGAGTTTTGAATTTACTTTTTTTTTCAGAGTTCGCTTTTCATTTTAAATGAACAACTGTCTCACTAACCAACTTTGCTAGGTAGTGCTTGTCCTCCGGTCACAGTGACCCCGTCCATTATTTTTCCACAGTTTTATTGCTCAAAACCCCACCACCCTCCCGAGAAAGCCTCTAAAAGGGGAACATATGTCTTGTCTTGTCATGCCATGCAACTGCAGGGACTCTGTAACCAAAGCATGTGGATGTTTGATGCACAAAAACCTCCGCTCAGGCATCCTGATGAAGCAATCTGCTGGCAATCAGAAGCAGGAGAAACAAAAAAAGTGAAGGAAGGGAAAGGAGAAGACAAACAGAGCCTGAAGATGATGAAAACTAACCTTCTCGCAGTCGTTCTCTGTGAACTTGTTGAGGAGTCTGCTTCTCTGTTGGGACTTCAGATTTCTCAGCAGGGAGGCGATGATGGAGCCGACATGTTCTAAGGAAAGAAAGTAAGAGCTGAAGATAAAGCGTCCTAGTTTATAGACAATATCTCAAACCTATTCCGTTGGTTTTATTATATGATGTTAATTCAAGTGATATCCTCCACTCGCCTTTCCTTCTTTATGGAACTACTGACTCCCTTAAACAAACACACACAGTATGTAAACCTCATCAGTAGAAGTCTTCAGTAGGCCCAACAGATGCATGTGCTTTTTCAAAATTACTATTATGCTCCTCAGCTTAAACAGTAAACTCAAAAAAACTGCAAAGCTCATTCACAGCCACACCCCCCAGAGAGAACAAATCGATTAGCAGATGATAATCACGGCACGCAGCCCGCTTAGCATGGACACAGAGAGTGCACAGAACAAGAGGAGGAGAAAATGTTAATGAAATTTAGAAATCAATTTTCATTTTGGGGCATGCTGGAACATGCGTAACAGTTTTTGCTGCTGCTGAATTACATTTCTCACGATGATAGAAATTTGTGTGTAGCAGCTCTGGGGCCATTTAGCGAGGAGGGAGGTCTGAAAACATGATAATTGACTAAATTAGCAGCAAAAACTAGTTTGTCCCATTGAGCGCCATTGTTAACCAGATTCATTGTATGCAAGATGTTTTATCCCATTCAAAGACATTGTAACTCACAGGCTACAGCAGTAGGTGACAATCATAGTATAATATTTCTCTATGATACTGGGAAACAATACACTGTGCACACTGGGGGGGACAGAATATGGCATTGTAAAATCTCTGGATATACAGAGTGGGAATAAAATGTAATTGGACTTTATCAACAAGAGGTCAATATCCTCTCTCAACAAGGCTTTGCAGTTGCTAAGCAACAAGAGTACAGGAATCAATCCCATTTCTGCTTTTTAAAAGGGGTCGTGTTAGCTGTCAGCTCCCTTTGTGCAATCCCCTACGACCCGCAGCGCCCTTTCTCACAAGACTGGAAGGCTGAGAAAACGAAAGGCTTTCACATCTGCCCATGTCAAATATTTCAGAATATACAGATATCCATTTATGTTACAAAAAAAACGGTTGGGAGTACAAAAAGGTAGGAAAATGCACTGAAACGCAATACAGAACAAACTAGTCATGTTCCTGTGAAAAGAAGGTCCATTAGAAAATCAAATCCAACAGATATGGTGTTGAGACCAATAAAGATACCGATTTTAGAGGGGGAAACAATTTCAGATTACTCATATGACAAGTCACGAGTTACCCTGTGTATGTGTATTTGGCACTGATTTAACTCTGCAAAGGTACCTAGAAGGCTGCCTTTTTTTTTTTTAACAAATAACGTTTTAAAAATAATAATATTGTTATAATTACAGACACATACAAATACACTGTCCACCAATTGTGGGACTGACAAAACAAAGAATAATGAAAAAAATAGGTTACGCTATTAGAAATTCAGTCCAAGCTATGTATACGCAGACAGTGGTAAATACTGATAAGTCTGTGATGGGTCAACAACGGCAGATAAAACTGGCTGACAGAATCAGGCCAGCACAAATGGAAAAACCGACTATAAGCTTGAATAAATTCAATTTCTGCTATTTGTTGCTGACTGTGAGGGAGAATACTTTGAACAGTAGAACAAACTTTTGATGTTAACACTCATTAGTCTTCTCTTTCCTTACTATAAAACTGAAAATCTCACCAATGCAGCAGGTTAATATTTTGGTAGAGATAGTCATGATCTGCTCAGTATGAACTGTAAGTACTTTGGTGATCCCTCAGCTTCTCAAGTAGTGCCATCTTTAGGTCAAAATAGCAATGTATTTGGTATATGACCAAATACCAGTAAAAAAAATGGCATTCCCATCCGTCTCAGGTCTACTTTGTGTTGAACAAATGTTAGCATGCTAACACACCAAACTAAGATGGTAAGAAAAGTAAACCTATCAGATCAAACATCAGCTTCGCATTATCATTAAGATTATAATAGCATGCTAAATCAAGCATTTAGCTCACAGCACTCATCCTGTTGAACAGTTTCACAGAGCTACTAGCACACCTGCAGACTCCTTATAAGTCCTTAGAATAATACAGATAGTGCATTAAATCTCCTATATAATGCATAAGAGGGCAATGTTCTGTGTGCACCTCTTCTTAATTTATGTCAAATAAAGGGACCTAAAGATAAAATACAGCACAACTAAATTTGGGGCAAGATTTGTGTTACAGAAAATTAAGAGTTTATAATGTTTTTTATGTTTGTTTCTGGGTTACAGCAAATTCCCCGATACATGTCTGTAAAAATGATGTAAATACACATCACACTTCATAGTTTTACTAGCTGACCAAGGGGTTGACTGGTATGACAAGCACTACATGTACTTACATCTGTGTGCTCGGATTGTACATCGAGTAATTTGAGTCCAAGGTCCCCTTATTTTAATGTAGACAACCTTATTTCCTGTACACAATGACAAGCAGGCTAACTGCCATTTCCGAAAGGACGCTACTTTATCAACTTGATCCAAGTGGTAATTGATGTCGCCACCTCCACGCCCTGCCGGGGAGGCTATTGATCGCTGGCTGTGGAATGTTCTCTCTAAAGAGTTTAAAACTAAACAGCAACCCGCTCGGCTGAGATTCGTGAAGGGTTGGAGGCAGGATTACATCTTGGGTACAAGATGGAGGGCAAGGCTGAGTAAAAGAGCCTTTAGAATGGTGTCCAATCAATACTTCATTTACATGCTTTGCTTCACACTTGATTCTTTAGTTTAAAACAAGAGAACAAACAAGAATCAAGAAAGCTTTTCATCATAGCCCTTTGAAATTAACAAAATCTGCCACAATATTTCTCAAAGACAAAAAATAAACCTGTAATAATCAAATCAATAATAAAAATTGACATTCAAATTGCACAAGCAAGAAATGTTTTCCCACAGGGCTGTAAAGACACATTCTCAAGTGTTTGAAAAACCAATTGACGACCATTAATGGACTCTACAGTTGCATGCCTGATAATAATCGATCTAACGTAAAGGTGGATCAATGTGTATGTGTTGGCCTTCACAATGGCGTCAAACGTTGAAAATCAATGTTCTGGAAAACTGGAGAACACTTTGTTGTAGTGCTGTCTAAGAAAAGCTGGAAATTGATGTTGAGAGTTTGATTTTCAAAAGGAAGTGCATAACCTCCCTGCACCTTCCTCGGTCAACTTTTGCTGGAGGGATATTTGCATTCTTTGAGAACTACATGCCCAAATGCCAGCATCCACTAATCATTCCTCAAATGCCTTATCTTTGCCCCAGGGGAAGCGTAGCACTAACTTAACATGCAAATAACCTTAAGTGCCCTGGATTCATTTATTGATTGACAGCTGAAGGAAGTGATGTGTCACCTGGAATGACAGATGAGAATAGATAGATGGTACTTTACCGCAAGACTGGACTAACTGTGCCCTGGGGAGAGCATTCAGACTCCCAGCACCACAGGCTTACCTGTCAGGAGACTGAATTCAGGCTCTGAACTCTCAGCAAAAGAAGAGGGAAGTCAGGACACATAACAAGCAGTACATGGTGTATGTACCATTGGTTACGGATAATAGTAAATTCAGCACAGTTATGCAAAGTTGACACACGGGTCTTGATATTAAGTTCAGAACATACTGGCTTTGAACAATGGGCATCAAAATACCCAGCTTTAAAAAAGAGACAGCAGCACATGATAAAACCAACATTACTGCTTTATGCACTGGGCCTCCATGTCCATGGATGGATACTAGAACTGGAGTTTGGCAAATTTAGTCCAAAACCAGAGGTAGCCATTACATGGAGCTCCAGTAAACTTTCTACACAGCAATCAAAAAATATATCTGAGAGCAAAACTACTGACCCTGCAATTAATACATGTTTTAAATAAGTTACTGATTAAAAATATATTATTTTCAATTAAAAGGTCTTTGTCCATAATAATACCTTTTTAATCACAAATGTTTTTGTTACCTGCAATAAAACCTTATTTAATTTCAGTGTTGTAAGTTTGGCTCTGAAATCTATTTGGTTTAATTGTAAAATAAGGACAGACAACAAACTCCACATACCATGAAACCATAAAACTATAATTTATGAATTATAAAAGCATATGCAGATGCAAATACAATTCAGTTTCATGCAATACACTTAAACGTGTATCCAAACTTGGGTTGCTGGGGGCTGGAACCAGTTCCAGCTGAAATTGGGCAAGAGGCAAGGAACACCCTAGGAAAGGTCGCCAGATTATCGTACGGCAGACACACAGACATTCACTGCTATAGGCAATATAGAGTCACCAGACAGATGCACTCTGCATGCCTTTGGACTGTGGGAGGAAGCCGGAGGACCCGGAGAGAACCCACGCCGACACAAGGTGAATGTGTCCGCACAGAAGAGCCGCAAGCCAGATTGGAACAACCGAGCAGCATATCCTTTCCTCAAAGAAATACTATGTGTAACTAAGTGAACTAAAACCTTTAATACACATCTACATATACCCAATCATATTTCGTCACAGTTTACAGAGATAAAGCTTGATCAATCCCCACCAGAGGAAAGACCAAACGTGAAGATGTTAATTAGAAGCGTCTTTGCACAGGGATCTAACAGCAAATCTCTCCCTCTGAAATACACTAATAATAGGATTACACAGCATGACTCCGACAACACAGATTACAATAAAACTTGAATCATGTAAAACGTTACTGATCTGAATCTGAGCCAAAGGCACCCACTGCGGGAAGGGGATATGATCAAATGAGGGCTCCATTTGATTCTCTGCTTTTCACTGAAATACGTGACGCAAGTTTCATCATTAAATACAGATAACCAAGTTTCTCTATTACAGGCACTTATCTAGTCTCACATATATACTGCTACGTAGTCATGCTCTCTAAATCCTTCATTTGTTCATATCAGAGGATGGATACTGGCGATAAAGTAACAGGCTGATAAAATTCCTTTTTTTTATCTCTGTAATGAAACTGACATCATTTTTTTTTAAACGAGGGCGGGGGTATTTTAATAAAAGCATCTTATTTCCATCTTTTTTTCCTTCCCTGCATAGTTCCATGATAACCACAGGCACACAACTCGACAGTTTTTCTAACACAGGTTTCATTCTGCTAGCATGCCTCACTCATTAGCTATTTTAGTGCATTCATTAGAAAATGAGGGTCACAACAAGGGCACTCGCTACACTTGCAGGTGTTTGCGTGACATTCAAAACATATCAACTACAAAGGCGCCCGTTCCCTCCCAGAGCCTCTCCCTAGTGCTCTCTCTCTCTCAGCGAAACAAACACCCACACGCACGCAAGCACACAAAAGAAAACACTCTTTCGAGTTGGAGCTGGAGACGGAGCTATGACTATTGTGCCTTGCCATGTAAATTAGTTGTTTACTTCTGCTCCCTCTCACACTCGCTCGCATCATTAGCTGCCTAAATATAACAACCGGCTGCCACCAATTTCCATCATACAACCTCATTTCACTGGTAATGACAGAGTACATACACCAATAAAGTGACACCCTAAAAACAGGGTGAACGGCAGTGTCGTGGCAGGAATATTCATGAGCACGGAAATGTTATTTGGTGTTTGGAGTTTTCTTTTCTATTTACTGACAATGTCTCTATTAATTAAGCTTTGCTGAATGCGAAAATAGCGTGGCAATCCCTGGCCATTTGGACTGTGTCAATTTCAGAAAGGATTTCACGGGGCTCAATCTGTGCACTAAAGTTTATGATAGAGAGAGCCACGGATCTAATGTGAGTGAGAGAGCACTAGGAACACAAGGACAGCGAGGTCCCTACCTCCTAATTACTTTTGTTTGAAGCGCCTGATAGTTAATTAATCTACAGTGTTATTGTGTTATTCTGAAGAACCACTTAACTCACAGCATTTTCAATTAGTAGTCTGAGAAAGAGGGTTCAGTCAATAGTTATATTATGACAGGCATCTCATTACGCCTATAGCTGTTAAACAAATCAATGCAGACATGATGCAAAATCCTATACAGGCGGCATTAACTCTGTAAATCTCATCATGAAATTATATTTGCATGTACTTGTTTAATTGTAGAAGCTGCTCATTTGTGTGGTTGAATACAGGCTAATCTGCTCAGTGATGAACGGGATGCACTCTCCGGCAACACTGTCATTACTGTGGCACAGTCCAACTGAGAGCAAGTCACTTTAGAGAGAGAGAGAGAGAGAGAGAGAGAGAGAGAGAGAGAGAGAGAGAGAGAGAGAGAGAGAGAGAGAGAGAGAG
>JAOWBC010001714.1:3531605-3545026 GCA_028566105.1 Hypoplectrus providencianus
GTGTGTGTGTGTGTGTGTGTGTGTGTGTGTGTGTGTGTGTGTGTGTGTGTGTGTGTGTGTGTGTGTGTGTGCCATGCCAGGGGCTTCAACACACAGGGGGAGAAGGTTTGACTGGAAGACGGGTTATCTTCCCTACTATCCCTCCTGCTGCTCCAGGAGGTCAGAGGTTAATTCATCCAGTCCCTGGGTGAGACGGGACACAATGGAAGACAATTTGTTCTCCTCTGCAGGGCCGGTAAGCCCCACTGGAAGAATCAAACTTAATTAATACAGATAGAATGAGAGGAAGGGTTCCACATTTTGAATGTAAGTAATCAAACAAAGAGCAGAGAGATGGACGGGGTCCTTGTTTTATTCTCTCACTCTTTTTCTCTCTCTTGCTCTTGTTTGCGCTTCCTATCTCTCACTCAGAGACAAGAGAGGTTTGAGAGCGCAGGCAGGAAAATCAATCAAGATTGGATTGATAGTGTAAACTGACAGGCCGAAGAGGCAGCAAGCCGTGATACATGAGCAGATTAGGATCGAGTGTGTCTGCAGGAAACGGGTGTGACTACATGTTGCAGGAAACTAGAAGCAGGAGAAATTAACTCATTGTGATTAGTGCAATCACTTAAAGTCAGAAAGATATCTTTACATGACAGAAAATGAGATCTGAAGGAAGCTAGAGGCAGCCCC
Source organism: Hypoplectrus providencianus (assembly GCA_028566105.1). Classification (NCBI taxonomy): domain Eukaryota; kingdom Metazoa; phylum Chordata; class Actinopteri; order Perciformes; family Serranidae; genus Hypoplectrus; species Hypoplectrus providencianus. Next base: position 3,532,281 of record JAOWBC010001714.1, read on the forward strand.
AATACTACACCATTAATACCTTATTAGTCATTATTATAGTCACACGACTGGAACAATGTCTGCCAGAAACAAAGCTGTTTGAAACACGCTAAATATTTGGCCTGTGGTTTTGCTGCTTGCAGCTTTCTCGAGAACCGCTAATATAAACAACTCCTTGGCAGTTCCTTGGGTCCTGAGCAATAAAAACCTGCCATGACATAGTTACAGCACACATCCAAGCTGCAGCTTCTCAAAGGTAGAGACACTGGTGAAACACACTGCTTTGAAAATATATAAAAATTATACAGGGTGTCCATAAAGTATATTAACAAAAAAAAAGAAATATTACGTCAATTTCTAAGATACCACAATGAGACTTGTTATATGTACTCAGTGGTTATCACAGTTTTGAATCACTTTGCATTAGTTTATTTCCCTGTTGATGAAATGGACAGTGGATTCGATTTAGTTATTGGAACTAAATGGGCTCCTTCTTTCTGTGTGGTTCTGTTAAAGATATCATGTATGGAACAAAGATACTAGATATCAGTAACCTAAAGCTAAAGATCACTGATGCCCATTGCAGCAAAAAGTCAACTGAACAGTGTTTAAAATTTGCTGTTTTAGTTGGGATAACAATTTTCTATAAACTTATTTCTGGTTACTTTACAGCACTTTGGAGATTAACATCTGTTTTTTTTATGATCATTATGGTTCTTTGTGTAAGTACAAATGAAAAATCATTAGCAATGCTACTTCAGAACTCTATAAAATGTCAGGACATCTCAAAAACACGACTTAACCATCGACTGTAAAGGACTCATAGAACAGCTGTACCCTCTCCTTACTTTGAGGATGAGCAGTTGGATCACAATCACAAAGTTGTAAAAACCATTTCAACAACAGGGACTATTTGTGTGACTATGCATTGAAAGATGGACAGTCCGGTGGCTTTGCAGTGCAATGACCAAACACAGAGAGCATGCAAAACAGTTCAGCTGCTGTGTAAAACTGTGATCAGGTTTTGGTGGGCACCTTGTTTCTGTCTGTCTTAGTCACTTAGGATGAACTGAATTTCTATCCAGTTTTATGACTTGGGCCATACTGTCTCAACCTGCCCAACTTTGCACTGGTTTGTAAAGTAGGTGCTGAAAGTTTCAGGTAAAACTCTGTAAAAGAGGAAATTACCTATTTGCATTTCATTATACCGGTAACCTGGTGCTTTCTTTTACAAAATATATCGGTAAAGAAGAGGCAAACATTGATGCATAAAATAAAATCATTCCAATCGGACCAAATAATTTTCTCACTGCATGTATGAGAAAACCATATAAATGTGTAAATATAACCGACAGCAGCGTGATAACCTCTTAACCCAGTGGTTGTCATGACATGCCATTTGCTGCTGATGGCATTTTATTGAAAAATAATGCAATATTAACACTGACCCTTTTTCCCTGCTTGGCCCAATGAGTCAAACTATCACATCAGGTCAAAACAGATTGACATATTTGCAGCTTATTGCAGCCTAATGAAGAAACTGTGTCTGCTGCTGCCTTGCTTTAATTAGTGGCTGACCTTCATGCTCCTTCTCTGAAGCACCAGTTTTCTTCATCTTCTTGGGGGTTTTCATGAAAAGCGGAAAGATGGTGCGCAAGCCCAGGATGTCCACGAACTTATGACAGTTATCTGCTCCCTCTGGTCCGATCATCCCATGGTCCAGGACCTTCAGCGCACTAGTCCGAGACATTTTCTTTTCCCTGCGGCAGAAAAGAAAATCATATTTGGTATGGTTTAAAATTGTTCATACTTTCATAAATTGTCCAGACTCTGGAAGGCTTTACCATCTAAATTAACTAAACTGTTAATACAAGGATTTTTGGTTGATTGATCGGGTTGATGATCAACCCATGTTGAATGTCAATACATTCAAATGCAAGCAAAATTAAAGCTGCCAGCAGTGTTGAACGGGTCCTGGCACTTCCACTCATTGACAAAGGGTTAGGTCTCTACAGATACAGAAACCACCACACTTCTAGTGGGTCAGAAGTGATGATTAAGAAGGATTATCATAATTCTATTTATGTAATTATTGACAATATTTTTTTTGCGTTCTCTCTAAAAAGTCACATAAGTAAGATAACCAGGTTTTCTGATTAAAATATTTTTAAAATGTTCTATTATCAACACCGTGTGAAGAAGTGACAGTGCTGAAGGTAAGTCAAAGGCAATATTGCTTGGTGACCTATGACAAAGTCAGAGGTTCCCTTAAACTAAGCCAGTTATTATTACCAATTGTTCTTATCATGTGTCACAACATACAAAAAATAAAAAGAATTCACAGAAACCTATAAATAGAAGAATGCTGTATAATCCAGATAAAAAAAAGTAATTGTTTCCATGTTAATTATTGTTTCAAAGTATCACACATATTTGTAAAACAATAAACTGCCAGAGCAAAAGATAGAAAATGTTAAACAAATAAATTTAAATTATATTCATCTGTTTTTCCATCATCAAAGCATTGGCATGATAAGAGCGACCAACTGTTTCATGCTCCCTGTACACCCCCTCCTCCCCTCCTCCCTTCTCCTCTCGGGAAATGTAGCTGTCTGTCACAGTGTCACTTCCTCCATTCCCGCCAATGACAGATGACAGTGTTTATCTCAGAGGAGGGACACATATTTCAGGCAGTTGAGTCTGGTTCTCCAGACAGACACATTATATATGATGGACGGCTGGAGAGGCCAGGGGGGGAGCGATACACAGTGTACTTTCCGAAGGGAAACTAGGCAATTCAGTCTGTAGACAGGTGACTTAACTCAACACCCTGGAGTCATGATCTATGCCATCGTCCATGTGTAGCATGCGCTTGTACGACAGCAGCAGAAAATTTGTGATTGGACGCAAATTCTTCATGAGGCTGAATCACTCAAAGATGTTTATTAACCTGTGCTAACTGAGTCTGACCAATATTCTGGGATGTGATCAGAGAAGAGAAACAATAAAAGATAGTGCAGCTGCATATTAACAAACGCTGGAGATAAATGTGGAATAAAGGCAAACTGGAGCTAGACTCACCATGAACTGAATATATACAATGCTGAGACATGTAAAAATGGCTGTGGTGCATCAGAGTTTGAGGAGGAGCTGTCTATTCTGACAAACATTTAGCTGTGCTGGGAATTCATCCAGGCACCAGGTGTGAAATCTGGATGTAGCACAAGGCTGAAGAGGCCTGGTTGGAATTGAAATGGAGTTTTGATGGAAAACTAATAAATGTGTCTCAGTGAGTTGAGATGATTTTTTTTTGTTTGTCTTCTCTTGCTTTCTCGTTGTTGTTTTTTTATTTTATTCAGCGTTGTCTCTTAGAAAGCAAGAGCACATATTTTGAATCTGTAATAAAATTTAACAAGCTAAAATTCAGACAACTTCGAAAGGGCAAATTATGTCCATTATTTTGGATGCCAAGTTTAACCGATGGGTAACAGACAACTTTCAACCTGAGACTAAATGCCTCTACATATCTATTTACTGTACAGCTTCATCTAGATCTCGTGTGCTAAAGCCACCCTGAAGAAGTGATGTTAACACCTATTTTAAAGTCATAGCAGCTAATAGCTACGTCACACTACACAATATAGCTCATATTTTCCCCTTGCCAACAGGTTTTGTAGATTCCTGACAAGTGAGCATGCGGGTTACCTCACATGGCTTAAAATAAATAATGTCTTGTTACTGGTGGCGTGGACAACCTATTCCACCTCCAACCAGTTTAGCACACCAGCGCTTACTTGCTGATTGGGAACATGATGGGTAAATAGCACGTATGAGGCCAGTGTCAAGCTGTGTGTGCTGGTTGCAAGAAATGGAGAAAACTTGAATTTTGGTGTTTCATGCACTCATGCAGGAACAGTGATTAAATATTTTTTTAGTTTATGGTATTTGTTTTTATTTAGTTTAGTATTATTTAGTAATCATTATTCTTTCTTTTTTGTATGGAGTTGTTTCTATATAGTCCTTATTTCAGTTTCTTGTCTGCCTGGTTTCTCCTTTGTGCCTGGGTTTAATGGTTAGGTCCTTTATCACTAAACCTAATTGGGGATGTAACATTTATTAAAACATATTCATTATGCAAAACATAAAAAAATGTGGGGCCTTTTCTGTTAAGCTTTGGACATTTCAAAGTAGAATTCAAGAAAGATGCAGAACAATGTGGGGGAAAAAGTTAATTTTGAGCCCGGTACAAAAAATGAATGGTCATTAACGAAGCAGCAGAGGCAGAGATGTCCTGATTTTTAGTCTCTTGTCATCGAGATACAAAAAATCTGGATCCTAATAATTAAACATCCAATAATCTCCCTTGAAATCATCTTTCTATGACTGGTAAATGTCTTTAAAAACACACAACTCCAGTGTGCAATGCAAGCATTCTGTTTAAATATTTAAAGCCTAAAGCTCAACCGGCGTGTAAAACCGAACAAACTCAGACATCAGAAAGCTCAGTGTCTGTTTCTGGAGGATTGCCGCTCATCAGAAAGCATAAAACAGTGCATGTTTACTAACGTTCATCTCATTCAAACAGAGCTCGTGCTCTGTACTCTGTATGCATTAAACAGAATGAACAAATCTTGCGTTCTTTCAAATCCACAATTAGTTTCTAAAAGTCACGTTGTGTCTTCTCTCCCTCCTCCTCCCTTCTCTGTCTTCTCCTTCCTCTGTCTCCCTGGTGGATGATTTAACAGAAAGGGGGTTTTGCATCCAATAATGAGATATTGATCTGAGTCTTAAATCTACGTGTCCAATGATGTGATGATCATCGTGGGCGTGCAGAGGCTGTGAAGGTTTCATAAATGCGTGTAATGCGTCTTTATGACTCTTTAAGGTCACATCTCTGCCTTGCTGCGCTCCTCCAGCTGTTGATTGATTGGACTGGCAGTCTCACCAGGCAATGGAGTAGACAGACATGCAGTAATGCGCTGCAAACTGTTATGCTAGGAGTTTTCAAACTGCAGTACACCTTTATTTCCCTTCTAAGGAATATTTCATAGCACTGAGCACTTACTGCCCCATAATTTATTGAAGCGCTTAAGTGCTTGATAGGATGTCAATATTACAGCGGGAGCGAAATTCATACATGACACACTTGTGTTTTTATCAAGGGAAACTGATTTAATCTAGTTGTGAACTGCAGTTTGACAACAAGCACGCTCTTGCAACTTGACTTAACTTTCTCAAAATGATGGCTTTTTAAAAATCAACAGTGTGGAATTCGTTGTAAATTTGTTTTCATCTAAGGACTGTTTTTAGCGTTAACAAAGTTTTTGCATCAATACTTGCTGAGCAGTGATTCATTAACCGTAATAGCCTGCAACAATCTGTCCTCAAAGGGTTGTGGTAAGGCAAAACTGTTTTGAACAAAGAAAAAGACACAATAATAGATTTTTTTAAATTATCATCTGTGTATCAATCATTCCCTGCTACACATTTGAACCGGTACAAACAAGTTCTTAGTGAGTGGATGTCTGAACAGATTGCAGAGTCATAACAGTGCCAAATTGGTACATGATCAAAAAATACCCCAAATATCTGTTCTCATAATAGTTATCATTGAATTTCTTTTCCCCTCTAAAAATTGCTATTGTTCCATGCCATGCAAATTCATAATGTGTGCCGTAATGTGCCATACTGTAACTATGAAGACTTAATGAGGCAATGAAGAGCAGGCATCACTATCATTAAACACTAATTGAAACTATATCAGTTTGTTATGTTGTTGAGAAAAAAGAAAATGTAGTTCATAAAATTTATAATGTAATCTCTTCTAAAAAAAAAAAAAAAAAGTAAAAGGACATTTGACACAGAAGAGACTACAAAAAACATCTGAAAGTAGACATGATGTGCACAATGCACCATTTTTAGATGTTTCATGTGAAGTGTATCTCGTTGCCTTCTTATAGAGACTGCAGCCTCACCTTAGCATGAGATTCATCAGCTGAAGGCCCTCCCCTCTGAGGAAGCGGTCCCGATTGGCTGGCAGCATGAGGCAGGAACAAAGAGCGTCAAAGAGGTTCTCCATCATCTCCTGCTCCTCGGCTGTGGCCGGGTTGTGCCGTTTGAACACCTGGGAGGGGGGCAGGATGAGAGAGCATCAGCATATAGGGAGAAAACACAGGCACACATGCTACTTTAAGCAAGAGGGAAATTCTTTCAAACAGTTTATTAGAAATGGTTTATTAGAGAAGATGGGAATATGGGTGAAATGAGCCCCTTTAATGATGAGAAGGAATAAGCCAACAGCCAGCACCAAAGTAAAACTTTAATAGCTAATTTGGTGGGTAACAGTAATTTGTATTTCTGCTTAGAGTACGTATGAGTGGAGTTAAAAATTGGCTTGGGGTTTAACTTGTTTAAGCACCGAAAGCAGTATAAGTAAAGTATAGTGCTCCTGTTGAATCTTGGGTCTGCAGATGCTCATGTCTGATAAATGAGTGAGCTTTAGCCCTGCCAGGCCCCAAAAAGATGACAGGTAAATAAGAAGAGTAGTGGTAAAAGCAAACTAAAAATAGGGCGTATATAGAGAAATCTTACAGATAGTTGCTGCAGTAACACATCAATGCCATCCATCTCTCCCAGTAGTTCTCTGGTATCTGCGGAGAAGAGAAAAAAATACAGAGTGAGAAAGACTAAGAGATAAACATGGAGGAACAGGACACCAGGGAGATTAAATTGAGATGGTTGCAAAAAGCAGACATTTAGGGAGCCGAAGAAAGGACGGAAAACAGTCTGAGAGAAAAAAAGGTTTAAGTGGATAAATGAAGGAAAGAAAAAGAGAGAGTACAAAAGCTGCAACAAAGGCGTACAATGAGCATAAACACTGACTATCGCATTTGTTACGGGAAAGCTCCTGAGAGGGAAAATAAGGGCATGGAAAAATATATTTTCACAAACAAGTTATTCCATCTAGGTCGAACTATTAAGATGTTTTTCAAGTTAACTCAATACAATTTCACTTTGAGGCCCCAAGTGGCAGTGAGAGCCACATGTCTTGAATTTAACATTTCAACCTCCAGAAATGTTAAGAAATGGCAAGCAGAACACCTATGTTTACCATTAACATTGTTTGGGTAACGCATCAAAAAGGAACATTTACTCAGATTACTTTTCGGGTGGGTGTCAGAGGTAAGCCCAATACATGGGATTGTGTTGCACAGAGAGCAAAGGGAAGGGCAGAGGAGACAGTAAATACACAAGGAGAAAGGAAGAATTGAGGCAAGCAGGTAAACTAAACAAGGGAGTGGAAGAAAAGGGACGGACAGCAGACAAGTAACACATAGAAGGTAAAGTAAGTCAAAAGGACGGAGGACAATGACAGGAAAGAGGGGAAAAAAAAAGGGAGGGAAGGACAAAGGAAGTGGTAGGAAGGGCAATGTAAATGAGAGGCAGCACCAGGAGTGGTCACAGAAAGAGAGAGAGAGGGAAAGGCAAGAGGCAGGAAAAGAGGCAGATAAGCAAACATCATTTAAAGCCACAAAGCATTTAGTGCGACACACTTACTGTCGTTGTTTTGCAGTAAGATAGCCAGGATCTCACTGCAGTACAGCTTGTTAGCATCAAACGGCATCTTCGCCTGAGAGGGAAACAAACCAAATTCCAATTACCACTCATCTTAAGAAACTCACTTCTCACAGTCTGCAGTATTCACTATGGGCTCTAGAACAAAATATTGATTTTTTTTTACCATAACCAGAGCTCCAGCCTTGTAAATTGCATTAAATAATGGTATACAAAAACTTTACATCTAAATCCAGCAATCTGCTGGATCAGATGGGCTGACATGACTACGAGGGCTGCATGATGTCTGAAAAAACTGACCATGTGTTTTTCCACAGTATGAAAAAAAATATCTTACAGGAATGTTCTCCTTTAGGTCACTTATTAATCCCACATTTGATGCATTCTGTTTTTATTTATGTGTTAGACTGTCTCCCAACATTTGCAGACTCAGGGCTGTGCGTTTAAATTAATAGTGGAACATGTGGTTAGGTGGTAGAGAAAATAACTACAGAAATCTAAAAATATGTTTTATCAGCAAACTTTCAAATGTCAAAAGCTGACCTCAAATTAATCAATTATAAAAAGCAGAAGATGTTCGTTTACTTAGGTGATCACTGACAGCTGTAAAACAACTTTATCCAGTGCTTTAACACATCCTTACCTTGATTCTCTTGAGCAGCCACTGCATGAGTCCCTGCTGAGCCGCCTCGGTGCACAGGCCTGGTCTGAACTCTGCCATATTTTCTATGATAGCTGAGGAAGACATGATATCAGAAATCTAATTTAAACCTTCAAGTTTTCAGGTTTGCCCTGCTCAAGGAACTTCAAGCAAGTCCCTATAAAGTTAACAGCTCCAGGGCCAGCGCTGCTGCTGACGCCTACAATTTCCTGACAGAGATCAAATAAATAGCACCAATCTTAAAACGGGGGATCGATAGCGGTACCTAAACTCATCTCATTAAGTAAAGACAGGCTATCAGCAAAACGTGACTAATCCCTATTAAAGTTCTTTTCTCAATGTCATTAGAGAATTTAGTGTTTTCACTACCTGGGGAAAGGCAAGAGAACCTTGGATTTGTGCACTCATGCAAAATATCACACACTACAAGTTAGTTACATTCAGACTGTGCATTATGATTCACTTCCAACAAATGGCAATCACTTTTGGTGCCATACAGTACAGATAGTACTTTCTCGATGGACGATGGAAGACGAAAACATCAGCCCAAGCACAAATGCAGCAACAGTCTCAGGCTGTCCCATATGTCATGCTCACCTCAAACACAGGTGGTTGTACGAAAGGAAATTTTCTGCATGAGTGACACAGTGATTGATCCAGAGTGGGTAGTCAAATGATAGGTTGAAGTGACATTTGTAAATTACCCAAAAGCAGACTAATCTGAAGAAAAATACATGTGTGCTGGTGTGTCACCCCCAGTAACGTCTTTAATCAAAGTCCTCTATCAGTCATGATGCAATGCAAACACACTTTGAAGGAGAAGAACTGTGAAATGCAATCTCTTTACAGAGGGTTTGTCTGGGTCCTGTCCCAGCTTCTTCTAACATTATCTATCTATATTAGAGAGCCGTCTCTGCCACATGATATCTCTATCAGAGCAGACTGCAGCAGAAGGGGAAGGAGAGAGATAGAGATGTGGTGTGTGGTGGTGATGAAAGCATGGAGGAGAGGAAAACTAAAAGGAATAGAGAGGACGAAAACAAAGGGAGAGGGAAAGGGGTGGGAAGACGAGTCAAAGATGAGGGATGAAAAGCTGAGGGAAGGCGGGACATGAGGAGTTAGGGAATGTGACGCACATGGTGGAGAGTTGGGAGGGGGAAAAAAAGGAAATAAAGACAAAAAACAAAATGCAAAAGAGCAACATCTGGAGAGCAGGGCAGCAGATGATAGAGAAATGTAGAGAGAAAGAAATGAGAGGAGAGGATGGAGAGACGCCGGGTGTTGAGGGAGAGTGAGGAAGGGCCTTTATCAGTGATTCAAACAGAGCAGACAGACAGCATCCTGGTGGACAGCAGGCTCAGAGCAGAGAGCAGCCAAGGCAGACAAAAGGCTTATTCAAGCTTGGAGAGCTCCCTTGATAACACACACACACACACACACACACACACACACACACACACACACACACACACACACACACAAAGACACACACAAAGACACACACAAAGACACACACACACACACACACACACACACACACACACACACACACACACACACACACATACACACACATACACACACATACACACACATACACACACAAAGTTGAATAGATAATGCACAAGCACTGCTCCCTGGGTATAACCCACACTCACACACAAAGCCAAATAAACGCACCTAAACAGCCCTCCTGACACCCGACCTCAATCTGGCAACAAAGGAAAAAAAATCATCTCGGTAGACTCATTCGACACAAAAAAGCTGAGAGGCAGAAAAGTCTGATTCATGTGAAGCTAAATACAGAGACCATGACTTCTCAAACTATCTGCTGGACCGTGCCCCCTTCTCCCAGCCCGCATGCTCGCATTAAATGTGGTCAAATCTTTGCCGTAAACACTGATTGTCACTCTCGGAAAAGTTGTTTTAAAAATGCATCCAGCTGAAACATTTAAATGAGACGCTGACAGCTTCCTATCTGTCACTGAAAAAGTCTAGGACAATTGGCAGCAGGGGGAGGCACTGTTAGAGCTTAAAGAATACAAATAAAGTTAGTCTACGCCCTCTGTGTAATGTCAAATGCGAGTCCGGGAGGACTTCCTGTCACTGCACTGCCCAAAGCTCTAACACTGCCTCACACACACCTTAAAGGCATACCTCCCTTCGGAAGGGCCTGTCACTGAACAAGACAGGGCTGATCAATTATTCCTACTGCGAATATTCAAATGAGCTTTTGTGGAGTAGAGAAGCACAGGGAAGAGGCTCTGTAGCACCTACAGTGTGCAGTGAAATTTGTCCCAGATTCGCCCCACATGTATTGAATGTAGATGAACAAAAGAAGCCATACACTCAAAGTGTCTTCCAGTCATGTTCTTAAGTTATTATATTGTTTACAGAAATTAGTTAACCCTCTGAACCCCAAGTGATATTTTTGTTTTTTACTCCTGTCTTGTTTTACTCACTGTGGCCTTGTTTTTCATGGTAATAAAGTTATAATGACATGCCCCTCTGCAAGCACAGCACAGTTATGGTTAGAAGTAGGGTGAAGTCAAAAATCTCTTTTGTACAGTATAGTAATGAAAATGACATAGAAATGTCATAAAACATTTTTAAAAAATAATTTCTTTGGGGTTATATTGAGTAGAAATGCTAAAAGGTGTTTTAAACACTTGAGAAAATTAGGGGCTCCACATGCTTTAGATATTGAGCTACTTCTATTCTTGCCTTCTCCTTTCTGCTCTGTTTAACATGCTGAGTGTTTGAGTTCAACTCTTTAATTATTAGTTTGTTTGTTTGTTTTTTAATCGCTTCCCACTTGTAATACAAAATTTTAAGTTAAATTTTTGGCAGAATTTTAGATGAGACATATAGATTTAGGCTATTTAACAATATATATCACAACTGTAAGATTGTATTTGTTTATGTAAATAGATATAAGCATTTCTTAGGTATGATGCATTCAATAACTGTCAGAAATTTGAAATCTTTTCTTTCTAGTTTCTGGCTTGATAAATCATAATTTTGCTGGCTTTCAAATCTGCTGGCTGACTGTGGGGTTAATGACAAGGGCACTGACTGCATTGGTTTACAAATCATATGTGAAAACAAAATGTTTCCTCATCCAAAAGCTGGATTGCACAAAGGAGGCTCTTATTTTTCTGTGTAGTGACACAATTGAACTAGACAGGATCTTCATATGAACGCCAATGAGCTACGTCTCCTTACCCAGTGTGTTGTAGATGCCATCGGCCTCCTCCTTCACCTGTTCGTCCAGCCGCTCCATATTCTGCACCAGCAAGGCCACCACCTGACCCTCCAACTGCACACACAGAAACATCAAGTTGATGTCGGGGTTCTGACACATTTTATCTCATCTTGAGGTTAATCCCAGTTCATTAGTGATGAAACACTTTCTTTCTATACCTCAATGTAAAAGATAGAGAATACAGAAAACTGTTGGCCGCCTGCTGAGTCCATCGCACTTGGACATGGCTGTTGGTTCATTTTTGGCTGCTTTAATAAAGCCTTTAGACAGAAACTTGAAGCAGTAAAGAATTAAGTGGTGAGAAAAGTACCATCACTGTGCGCAGGACTCTCTGCACTCACTGGCTGTGAGCTGCACGCAACAATCCACCATTTTGAGACATTTTTTCCACTAAAATTAGAGTATAAATGTATTGTCTAAGCTAATAATCTGCCTTTAAAGTGGTTGGTAAAACTTAGTCAGTGTGACCAGCGAGCATCCACTGCTAGTAAGGACACAAGGTAAAATCTGAAGGTATATTTACAATTTATCAAATTTTGTTCCAAAAATGCTTTTCAACATCCTGTTATTTTTTTAATTTGTCTTGAAATTTCTATTTATGAGGCTACATAAATGTCAGGAAACATAATTTCCTGCCATTTTTGCATGAAAAATGACTGAAACAATCAACCAATTACCAAAAAGTGGGAAATTACTTTTCTGTAAACTAACTGCAGCTGTATTTTGAAGAGTACAAAACTTTTTACTTTAAATAATGTCAAGAAAACTGCAAGCTCACTAACATTAATAACGCAGTGGTCTAGGTTGGGAGGAACAAACTTGGTGCCTGTCTGAGCTTCTCCAAACATGTCCAGGTGTTATCAGTCAAGTCAAGATTGGAGACTCTTAGGCAAACAGAGCTCAGGGGGTGCTGACTGGCTGGATAAAAGTACTATTACAGATGAAAGAAGACGGACAGTCGACTCAGATTTATGAGTCACTGGAGACCGTTGGATCATTTTGATTTATCTTATCAAGGATACCACCTGGCCTTCTGGCAACAAGGACAGAGGAGCTGAAGCTTACAGCGAGGAGGAGAGAGAAATGGATTCAACCAAGCCGCACTGCCCTGAAAGCGTTTCCCTTGGAAGCAGCTGTAAAGAAGAGTGTGGTTTATGGGCGCTCCATTGCATGGTAAATGGACTGCATTTATATAATGCCTTTATCCTGAGAGCGCTGCCGAGCCACCTGAGCTACTGTCTCACCCACTATCACATCACGAGCCAA
>JAOWBC010001714.1:3548997-3565263 GCA_028566105.1 Hypoplectrus providencianus
CACACACACACACACACACACACACACACACACACACACACACACACACACACACACACACACACACACAGCAGTATTTCTGTCAAGGGTCTTTGACATTCACCCAATTGTCCCTACAATTGTCCCTGTCAGAGGCTAACCAGCCAGCAAGGCAACAGGAAGACACCTTGTTATACTGTCAGAGAGATATGTTCTTATGACATTTTTCCTATCTTTCAGTGGAAATTTTAATTATTTCAACTAGCAGCATAATATAACATCAAAACACATCTAATGTTTTGCAATTATACTGCACCAACAATGTAAGATAGTTTATTAAGCTACTGGTTAGTTTGTATCCTTTATGTAATGATGCCACCAGTACAAGGATAATACTGCAAGAACATGCTTTAAAATAGATATTTCAATCTTACACACATTCACACATCACTGTGAAAATCTTTTTTTTTTTTTTTTTAAATATTCTCCCAAAAAAAAATACACTATTAAGAAAAGCTCAACAAATGTAAACACAATGGGTGACAGAGGTCAGCTAAAATTATCATGGTCATGTCCACACACATATAACATATTTATTACAGAAAAATGAAATATGCAATAGTCTATACTTGAACCATGGTGGCTTCACAATATACCATCCTGTTTAAATTCAAGGTGTTACAGCCTTCTGGCTTTCTTTTTTATTGGAGCAGAGTGGAGAGACGCTTCTGGGACACGCTTAACAAATGTGAATTCCAAGGAAGGAAGATAGGCTAAGCCAGCGTTTTTTGTCTATTTGCATAATTCATGTGTCTATTCATTTGGGATAAGTTTAAAAATCCAGTGGTTGTTGTTGTTTTTTTGTTTGTTTTTTTTTTTACATTTTTTACTGTTAAAGATAGATTGATAGTGAAAAAGGAAACATGCATTGCATTACATTGACATGTTCCTACCTCATTTAATGATTAATTTGATGACAATAAAAGAACATCTATTTTGGAAGATTTATTCTCAAGAAAACTCATATGTCCTGCAAAAATAATTTTAAAAAGATGTGATAAAACCATATTGTAAATCCAATATGTTCTAAACATTTCGAACCAAATCTTCATGCCCACGTTTGTTAAACAACCGAACTTACTGATCTGTGAGTGGTTGTGTTTGTGGAAGTGGTGACAAACAGACGAGTCGTGTGGTTTGGGGTCAAACAACTGCCTACGCAGCACTACGCCTCCTCTTTTGCTGTGTCTGTCAATCCGGGTCGTGATAGCTCGTCGAACAGGCTGAACCCTTCTCAGCTCTGAAAGAACTCGGCCCTAAAGGTACAGTGTGTAGCATATCCATAAAAGACCTGTATATATTTTGACTTGTTTGCTTACTTTGTCCTCACAAATACAAGGAAATGTGTACTTTTATGTTTATTTGGTCACTCTTTAGTGGTTTCATGTAAACCTTATTTCTCCCTGCCAGAAACACCAGATGATCTATCAGAGAATAACTGTAATACTCAGTAACAGCAATACTGCTGTAATTACAATGGAAGTGTAAACATTTTAAATGCAGCAAAAAATGTATCAAAATTTAAATTTAAATTTAATGACTTCATTCAGAATAAAGTTGGCAGTTAATGCATAACTTCTCCTAACCACTGCTAATACGCTACTTGATTCTTTTGGAGATGTTTGCTTAAGCTTGTTATGATTCATTAGTTATTGATAAAAGAATGAAAAGCCTCAATATTGCTGACATGTTGTTGTTGTTGTTGTTGTTGTTGTTGTTGTTGTTAGGTTCCTTTGCTACAGTGGTCGACCAGCAGCTGACACGTGACAAACATCATCATAGAATTACATTGAATATACCAGCCAAACTGTCATCATACTTAACTCAGCTGACTGAGTTGGTATTTTACAGTTAACCGTATTAATATCATATCAGTGCATCACTCATGCAAATGTTAATGACCGTAGCACACAAACATTCTCACAGAGGGTTGTTTAAGTTCCATTATCACACGCTACTTTACAACACAAGCAGCAGAAACCCTAAATTATGTGTTTTAAAGGAACCATTCATTGCCACTGAATTGAAGAGTACAATATGTAGTTGGACACCTTAAAGACCCCTGAAACACCAGACAAAACATGTAATTCATTGTGGCGAGAAACAACTGCCCTGATGAATGCCACTGGGATGTAGCCTGGCACAAACGGATTCTTTGATGAAGTGTCATAGCGACTGGTGTGGAAAAGCAGGGCCACACGGTTCTTCCCTCCATTAGAGGAATATCAGCACATTATTGTAGTTTGACCTTTGTCTGTGTCGCTCTAAATGTCAGCACCCATAATGGGGTATCAAAAATCTTCCCTGGTTCATAGACAGTGCGACAGGCTCATTGACAAAAAAAAAAAAAAAGAAGGAAAAGGCAGAACGAGGGCTAAGTGTAGAGAGGGAGGAGAGACAGAGAGAGGAGTTGTTAAACATAGAGCTGAAGCCGACAGACACAGCTCGAGGTTGACAAAGAAAACCTTTACACATCTCAGAGGTGTGAGAGGTTTTATAATTATATGGTCGACATCACACTTTTTTTTCTTTTGACATTCTGTTCACAACAATTCATGCTGGTATACATCTAAAAAGAATACCAACAAGTAAAATTAACAATGACTTAACCATGACAAGGAGACATATTCCCCATGCCATGTTACACTTTATCAATTCAATGTTTAATAATGTGTTATTTATCACGACTACAGGCGGAAAATCTTCACTAATATCACTAAATATAAAAAAATGAAGCCTGTGAAAAAAGTTTCTATCGTTTCTGACTCATTAACACATTTCAGCAGTTTTCTTCAGTCCCCTCTGACTGGTTTGTGTCCGAGCCCAGAAACTTTAGTATTGACTCTATAAAGTGCTGCTTCATCAGTACCATCAAAGAATTATGTAAATGGTGAACTCACCAGAGCATCTATGAGAACCTCAGCACCCTCCTCGCTCTCGTGGAGTGTGTCGATATCGGTCAGCTCCTGGAGCAGATCCACTACTGCGATGGCAACATGTGGTTCAGGCTAAGGACCAAAGTCACACAATGACATAAGCTAACAAGGTAAAATGACTGTTTTTGTTGAATGAGTCCGGGGGCTTAGAAGTGAGCCTAAACGTAAACTGGATTGTTTGCTCATGGATTGTTTCCTATTAAAAGTTGATCCATTCAGTCCAGTAACTTTTGGAATGTTTAGAAGTCGAGCATGAATACATTATTCAATTGTTTGAATAGCTAGAAGTTAGCTGCCTCAGCTGGCAGTGTTTCTGGCTTTCTCTACAGGCCCACAATGCAGTATTTCCATATAAAAAAATACAATTTTATACATGGAACATCCTTGTCCTAATGTGCTTTCTCTATTATTATTATTATTACAGTAAGCCTGCAATATTCTGTATTGTACTGGAGATGAACAAGACTAGCTCAAAACCTGGTTTATGGCAGACCGGGTTTGGCCGGTGCAATTTTTCAAGCAGTGTGTTACAGGAATAATGAACAGTGGTGTCCATGATGTAGAGTTCGGATAATAGTAGTTGGCATGCTTTTGTGACTGTTGTACAAACAAATAAAATGCTTAAGCACACAGGTTTATGCTAAACAATTGAATAAATCCCACATCTGTTACTGGCTCATCTTGTGGATCAAATAGGATTCCATTCAAACAGATGTTTTAATCCACTACTAATCAATTAACAGAAAACAAAGTTTATACACAATTAGAGTGGAATATGGGTGTGCTTTAAACACCTGGCTGAGCAGACTGCACTCCAGCTAACACAGACAGAGTGACGATCGCCTTGAGCTGCTCTGCACCCTGAAGATAGTAGGTAACTCAATCACATTCACACCCATGTGTAGATCTCCCCTGTTGGCAGCCAGCCTAAAATCTTTAAAAGAGGGTAAAAAAAAACTATATAGCCTATTTTATAGACGTAAAGGTGATTTCAAAGGACATATAGGACCTTTAAAGAAGTCAAAATATAGCGCAGTGGCCATTTTTGGAAGCTCTGGCTACACAGGTCATACTTTGCATTTACATTTTTCCTTTCTTGGGGTTTATTTTATAGTAAATACAAAGAAAATCACCAGTCTAATTCTCTGAGGACCAAACTCAATATAGTGGATGAATGGATCGAAATAAACAGACAGCGTGAATGAGTCTACATATAGGTGAAAGGATATCAGTGTTTTCATGACTGAGGAGGCCCAGCAGTGAGTGGACAGCATTAAGCTCCACCAGCAGGTGGTACAGGTCTGGCATCGTGGCAATCACATGCATTTCCTGGATGATGTCATTCAAATCCAGCTCCGACTCCATGAACCTGGTTTAAGGAACAAGACTCTCTGGTGAAAGTGAGCCACACACTATACACTTACCAAAAAAGCATGAGGTGTTTAAGAAAAACTGTAATAAGCATTGTTGAGCCAAAAACTGAATTTGGCTTAATTACCATAGAATATGATAGTTATTATTAAAAAATTGTTTCAAATAAACAGTCATACAAGACCAAGACAGCAAAACATTTTGAAGTGTCAGTAATGAGCTTACTTCTCTGGGTTGTCCGGAAACTTAATCCTCAGCTCCTGATTTTTGTACGACCTTTTCTCAAAGGTCAGGATCATTTTCTTCACTGAGCTCTCATCCACCGGCTCTGCCTGTTTGAGTCGTACATAAGGGAAAGAGGAGACAAAAATATTTAAAAAGGAAGACAGAGAGAAATGGGGGAAAAAAAGCTTTATTTGAAGCAGCTGGTGCCATAACAACAAAGAGACATCGGGGTCACTCTAATTATGTGGGTGGAGCAGAATAGTCATAAGTTTTCTACAATCAGAGGGAGTGTGAGAACATTTAGCTGGAAAGGGAATGTGTTTGACCTGCTGATGGCTTAAAAGCCTATAATGTGTTGGACAGATAATGGCAGGTTAGGGAATTACAACTGTCTGACATTATGGAACCGTGCAGCACTGTGCTCTGAGCAGCTCTGAAACAGTGCATACTTGAAAAAACTGCAGTGTCAAATTATTAGAATAGGATGATAGATGTGCAGTTCTCCATCTCATAAAAACAAGCTCTTCCTTGTCCAAAATTTTGTTTTCTGTCTTTTCCACTGTGGTGGTAATTCAGTGCTTTAGAGGGGTGTGCCACAAAGCAAGGTCAACCAAGCTAGGGTTCCTCTGTTTGACTTGGCTCAACAAAGACTGGTACCATAATTCACCACATGAAAGGGAGTGTTTCAACCTGCCACACTGACAATCTGAAAAACCAGCCAGTTTATTAGCAAACAAGGTGTACCTAAATAAGTGCCAGTGTGGACTTTTGCTGCAGCTGTAACACTTTTGGCCGCATCAAAACAAATGGTTACTGTCTAAATACAATACATGATTAATACCAATAGACATCTTTTAATTGGGGTTCCAGCAGTGTATAACAGACTTCAGCAAATGCAGACCAAGCATAAAAACAACACTGATGTGAACACAGACACACACACACACACAAACATACACTGAAAACACTAAGACTGCACTAAACCGCACTATAAAAGAGGACATTCTGGGAGGAGGTCACCCATAATGCTTTGCATAGTAAGGTTTCCACTGCACATCTGCAATACAGGCTGGTATATGTTAAGCTTCAGGTTTCAACCACCTATGCAGAGGTTTACAGAGTACAATACAGAACAAAGCTTGGCCGAGAAACCTAAATGCAATGTTGCAGTACATTCTGTTTTTTCACCGAGAAACTCAAACCCCAGAGAAAAATGAGATAAGCCATTCAACGCCTACCTTGCACATGAAATGATCCTATTCATCTTTCGCTACTTGTGGTTTGGAGCTGACAAGAGCACACATGTACTCCTATAAGGCTTAGTTCACACTACACAACTTAAGACCTGATTTATTATTTATTTCTTTGCACACCTAAGGCAAATTGCAAACCCAGGGCTTGTGCACTATGAATGAACTGCTCAAATCTGGAGCCGAGAGGCTAACCAATGCATCACTGACCATTCAAGAATTTGAGCTAAATATATGGACCTGTGGGCGAGGCTGAGAGAGAGCAACAGCCAATGAGAGAACATGACATGGGTTGCCAGATGCCTGCAACAATTTGATTTTTACACTACATTTACAACACATACCCAAGTTGTTGTTACACCTTGAGGAAACAGGCTAGAAATAGTGTAAACATGCTGAAACCCTGCTTTGTGAACATGTTTGCTGACTAAAATATCTACAAGCATGACAACAAGGAAAATCTGCTGATGTCTTCAACAAAAACCTGTCTCATGCACAAGATTGTGTGTTGTGTGACCCTCTATTACAGGTCAGTTATGCAGTGTGAATACATCTTCAAGATTATAAATGTAAAGATTCCAAGTATGTTTGAACTACACATAAGAGGAATGGTAGGTGTGGAAGGTGGGTGATAAGTCTCTGGCAATTCAACCCTAATGCTGACATAATCATTTATCATGGTGCAGACAAATGGCCCGGTGTTGCATGACACTTAGAAATATGGTGATATTTGCCAACTGACTAGGAACTTTCCAGCAAATAATGTCAACAAAATATACAAATAAACAACAGCAGCAACCCCAGCAGATGCATAGCACAAGTAGTTTATAATTCCTATTTATAGGAGACAGCATAAAACTTAGCAAAAACCAAATCGCACCTCTGGTTCTTCTTCATCCTGATCCATCAGTTTCTCCAGGATCTTCTTCTTGTCACCAGTCAGCTCCTCAGTCTCCCTCATTTCAATCCCTCCATCCATTCCCATTCCTGCTGCTGCCTCCCTGTACCTTGCCAACTCCCTGGCACTCAGTCCTTTCTGCTGCTTCCCTCCTCGGGATTCCTCATCTCCTCCAGCTGCTCCTCCATCCTCCTCCCTGGGACGTTTTGCTCCTCTATCAGGCTGCAAGATGAAAGAAGATGGTAAAATGTAATCACTCCCACAGATATTTGGTCTGAGGGATGCTGTAAGATCCAAACATTTTGAAGGTGGAACTCACATGGAAAGAACTGTGCAACTTAAAAGCAGACATATAGTCTGCCTTAAAACTCATGCTTATGAACTGAACAAATATGTTAAACAAATGCATCATGATATACCATAAATAACGAATTCCAGCATCTGGAGCTTTGTTGATTTACTTTTCTATATCTGCTTCTGTGTAACATAAGTACATCCTCCAAACAGCAGCAGCAGTTCAAACTTAAGATGCTACTCTTTAACAAGCTGCAACAGGCAGTCTGATCTCACATAAAAAGCGGAGTTTTTTCTGAAATAACATGTTATTAGGTGGTTTACTCGTGTGCCGAATTGGCATTTGAAGACTCACGATGAGTAAAATGCATTTCTTCACATTATGTGAAGTGTTTACGTCTTGTATTATTAACAAGGCTGCAATACTTGCGAGAATTGTTACTGGACAATGGCATATAATAGAGACATGAGAAATGGTAAGATAAACACTGATATCTGAGCCAGAATAGGTGTTTATCTAAATGCCTCTTTATGTAGAACAGCTCAGGTAATAATAGCTTACGTGTGTAAGTTTAGTGTCGTAACCTCTTTTTTAATTCAAATCGGCTAGAACGCTAGCGAACTGCTCGGCTAACACGCTAACTGCTAACGTTATTCATAAATAGAAGTTAAGATGATCCTATTTAATGTAACAACGACACATTTCACGGGCGGTTAACTATACCACGAAGTAAATAATGAAACTGTACTAAAGACCGCCAACGACCATGAGAAGCTGCTGCTGCAAGCAACCCAATGAATGAGAAAGTTAATGTTAGCTAAGTTCCCTAACAGTGGTGAGCAGAATAAGAAGTCTACCTGATAGTTAAGGAGCTCTCCGACATCCATGTCTCCTGGTTAAAAATCTAAACGTAAGAATATGTTGTTCAAGTTTCGGCAAAAAAAGATGAGCGTACAACTAAGATGTTAAATATATGGCTAACAATAACAAGCTTTCCATATACACATGCTTGCCGTAAAACGGTTGTGTTTACCGCCGAAGCACGGTACTGCCGCAAACTGTAGTAAATTCTATGAATACGACCATAGAATGTATAACCCGGTATAACCACATGAAAAACGCATGAAACAATAACTTATTCTTTAAAGCTGGATAAATGTATTAATGTGTAATGCTTTTTTGTTGTTGTTTTCTTTTGTTTTAATAGAGACACATTTACAAACGTATACGTTCTTCGCAGAGGACACATACATATAGATCAACACAATTTAAACGTTATTTAAAAATAGATATTTTGGATATAAATAATAGTACAAGTATAATAGAAATATGAATAAATCGGGTATAGATGAGAAAAATCGGTGCATAAATAAAAAATAAACAAGACTTTTTCACACAAATCGTTCTCGCTATTTGGAGTCATTTTTTAAAGTAACGAGAAAAAAATGAAATCCTTTATAAACCCAACAAAGATCTTGTTAAGAGCGATTTACAACCTGGTTTACTTTTCCTAAACAAAATTGACAACGGATAAAAATGTACTGGTAGTTAATTTAGGCTTTCTGGTGAAGCAAACTGAATTCAGATTCTCAGTCCAGATTTGCCTCAGAGGATAACAGATGTCACAACTCAAGTTTTAGTCTGCAACACAAGGAGTAACATGAGTACGGACAGCGACAAAGGAAACATTTATTTACAGCAGTAATTCCATGTTACACAAGCCACGAGTCAGTGGGTCAAGTCAGCAGAGCAGGAAGAACAGATGTGCCCAGATGTATCTCATGTCTCTAATGATCCCTCACAAACAAAAAGCAGGGCACCAGCAGGCAGAGCCAGAAGGTCTTCATGCTGTTGGAGGCATTTATGCTTTTTCTTTTGTTGTTGTTAAATATTGGAGATAAAGGCATTGAACTAAACTTATTATAATTTAATAATTTCCTCCATGGGGCATCAATAAAGGAATTCTTATTATAAGTGTTTAAATAGATCAAAGTCGGGAGGTTAGAAATGATTATTGTAAATAGGACTGTGAACAGATAACCCCTGAAGTCCAAAAGCAAGTCTAAATTGAGACCAGATTCTTAAAGTGGAAACAGCAATTGAGGTACTACATCAAAAAAATTGAATTGGCTGAAGTGGCAGTTTAGATCAAAGCAAGCCAAACGAAAAGAAAAAGGAAATGACCGGGCAAGCCTAATGTCTATTCCTGGATCCTGTGGGCTCAATAATAATGTCTTGCAGTAGGTTAGGAAGCACCAAACCACCTATAGATCACTGGTTCTGTAAACACTCTCCTGATCCACGGGGTCCTTTCTTAACGTAAAAGTTTTGGGGGGGGTTTGTATGAAGAAAGGAATCGGGGTAAAAGTAGTTTTAGCAGCAGTTTCAGAGCATACAATTAAATGTAATTTACACTCCCAGCATTAGTCATATGCAAACTAATTCTGTGTCTCACCTATCCCACCCCCCATATATGGCTGCTCTGCACATTTTTAATAGTAATTCTATTATCAGTCATATTAGTAAACAACAAGTGGCAACCTCCAGCCCTAAAAGTGTAAAGCTGTATCCTTTTGAATAGTCAGCAAGGGGACAACCCACTAAGAAAACCTTCCCTAATGAGTATGTGGTGTGAAATGCTCGACACAAGTCTCCCTTATAAAAAGATGTGATTTTGTAAGTTGTGGATGCAGTAAGGGTTAAAATAGATGATTATGCTTTAAGGCATGGCTACGTTGTGATTCCATTATATTTTCATCTTAAAATTTTGACCTTTTTCAAAGTGTGCTTTAGCCTCAACAGAGATAACTGTAACAATTTGTACAGCTGTGCTTTTTATATTATGGATATTCGGGCGGGCGAGTGAGCATTAGTTTCCTTTTGGCCTCCGATCCGTTCTGTAGATGTGCTGGTGGCAAAAAAAAACCCCCAAAAAAAACAAGATAGCAATGACTAAAATGAAAATGGCTGACCTAGGTTTAAAACTGAATTCCTCAAACCAGTGGTGATGTCACAATAACAAGTCCATTATTTTCCATACAGGTTAGGGCTAACACTTACAACTCACCAATGAAATGTTTCAGAACTGATGCTGTCACTAAGGTTATAAACATGGATCTCTGCAAACAAACTTCTTTCTTTGGTCGTACTTTCAGTGTCTGCAGGTTGAATACATTCAATCACACAGCATGTGCAAGATATTCATAAACATATTGTGTCAGGTTGTATTACTTAAGGCGCCAAAGTATTATGTGTTTTTGAATGCAACGAAATCCTTTTTAGCTCATTTCCCAATCCTAAATTAACCCCTCCGCCCTCCCAACTCAAATTTGTCATGACTGTTTCCTCATCAGACCTTGCACATAAAATCCAGGTCTTAAGGGCTCAATTTTGCAGTATTCATTCCAGGAGAGCTTTATATGCCAAGCTGTCTTATTGTTCCAGACAGGCAGAAAATCACCTTTTCAATGAGCATGATTGGGAAATGTATGAGTGGTGCATGGTGTCGAAGCCTCCATTGCCACTCCAGTCTCTGGCCAGTGATCTGTGACAGTAGAGCAATAGAAACAACATTTAAAAGGAAGGCCAGTGCCATGCAGTCAAGCTTGACGTCCCAGAAAACACGAGGGAAAAAGCACTTGATCAAAGGGAAGAGAGAGAAACAGAGTGAAGGGGAATAAAGTGGAGCAAGAGGGGTGAAAAAGAGAAATTTATATGGAAATCCCAAGGCTAGGGACAGGAAGACAGCTTCAGATGAATACAAAGCTTTGGAAGAACTCTTTTTATGAGGTTGACAAGTTAATTTGAATTAAAAATCTAACTTTTTGTCTGTGTTTATTAAAACAGGCAATTTGAAATAGTTCAGTTACATGTCAAAAGATGATGTGCATTTATCACATGTCCCACATGTACCGGACTCCTGATTAAATGTTTTGTGATACTGTAAGGGTGGAAGTGATGTAGTTTCTTGTTCTTTCTGGCTAATGTGAGTAAAAAGTAACCAAGGCCAAATAAACAAAGAAAAGCACAAGGACTAGGAATATTCAGGTACTCATCGAGTACTTGAATATTCAATATGGACAACAATGTTTTTCAATAGTCAAAATGCTCATTAAGTTGTTTCAAGAATTTTCTTTTCTTTTTAGTTCAGGTAACCCTGCTATTAAATTTGCCACATAACTGTAGCTATAGTGACTGTATGGTTTTCAAATCCCTTTATGGTAACTTATCATGTTAGAATAGATAATGTCAAATAATGTTACTTGCAGCTATTTCATTAGACCAAAATAACAACCTTACTAAACATTTGAATAAAGCTGAAATACTCTAAAGCAATGTTGCTAATTGCCTCTTGGTAAAATCCTTAGGTTCCCTGTGGTAAGCAAAGATTTAGCATGTTTCTTGGTCTTTTATTGTGAAAGAACCAAGTGAGTGAAAATGTTAGTGTACTGTTGTCTTGATTTGGACTTCAGAGTAACCCCATGGTATGTTGTTTTGTTTTTTTTAAACTTTTATTTTACCTTAAAGGGTCTTAAATGACAACTGTTTTTAACCCTAAGTTCCATAAACGATGCCTATATAAAGTCACTGGGGATCCTTTTTCATGCCCCCACATGTATTTCCTGGTTTAACAATTAAAAAGATGTATATGTATATATATATATATATATATATATATATACTTATATAATGATATCAGCTACAGTTATCTAGCAACCTTGAATCGTCTCTGATTTTCCTCGACAACTACAGCTTCCTTGAAGCCTCCATTATTACAAATCCTTTTTGTTCTACACAATGATTAACACATTCCACAATCCCTGAAGGAGCCAAAAGCTTTTCATACACAACAGTCTGCTTAATGACATCGCCTCGTCATTTCCCTGCAGAATTATTCTGGGGCGACGCTGTAGGATCATTTCCACAGAAACAGACCCCATTTCCTTTGAAACAGAACAATACAATTTCACACAAGCTGTGAGGGCTGATTGCATTAAATCACATGAGGTCAGCGTGATCGTGTCATGCTGCGGAGGCCAACATAAGTGTGCTCAAAATTCAGAGTGGCAATGTTATTATTAACACAGAGAGAGAGAGAGATGATGAGGGCCGATTGCCCTTATCATTCCCCTCGCTGAGTCAAGTGGTGCAATCAAATGATTTTCTCTCCTCTTAGATATTATTTGAATTACCAATCACATCAGTAGCCATCTCCCCACCCAACACACAAATGAAGATAAAGCACTTGTCGTGGTTTCCACAACAGTGAAGAGTTAACAAGATGTTTGGGTCATGAAGTATATTGGTTTTCTATGGATAGGCAACAAACAAGCCTCTCTATCAACTCTGTGTCATCATGGGAAAAATAGTGTGAAATACAAAAAACAGAAAGAAGTCAAAACCAAAAAAAGGTGCTTGACTTCCTTGGTTGTTGAGAGTGGAAGGATTTCTGTACCAGACATGGTTTGAAGTACCTTATACCAATTCTGACTCAACTCTTGTTAGTTGCAGGGTGTGCATTCATTCCTTGTAATGGACACCTATACTGTATCTTTCCCTGTTCATGACACTGTTTGTATTAATGTGCTTTTAATTAGGGTATTCAGTCCTTTTTCAGAAACCAGGTTGTGGGTGGCTGAAGCTGCTGACTCTGGACAAAGACCCCTAAGGGCATTTAAGAGTTACAAATTAGACCTAAACTGCATGTTTTTGGACTGTGGGAGGAAGCTGGAGTACAACTAATCGGCAATCTTCTTGTTGTGAGGCAAAAAAGGACCATTACAACTTTTTAGTCAGTTATTCATTCACTCATTCATTCTCTTTAAACACTTATCTGAACCTGGGTGTGGGAGGCTAGAGCCAATCCCAGCTGACATTGGGTGAGATGCAGGGTACATCCGGGACATATTCCCAGTCTATTGCAGAGCTGACACCTAGAGACAGACCATTCAGAATATACTACTGTGCTTGGTGATAAAACATGAAGGGAAACAGAAAATCAGTGTTTCTGGATAGAGAGGGCTCAATCACAAAACACCACCGACATAGTTTATTGGACTCTTGAGACACACTCTTTACTGCATTGGATTTGTCTAAAGTTTGGAGTTATATAATAGAGGACCTGGCACTGTGTATTGGGTTTCCTTTTTGATGGATGCTACCTATACCTGTTACCTCTTCTAACTACTACACCAGCGTGTGGCCCATGTGCTGTTCCACTGAAGTAGAAATCATGTTCTTCATTGCATTAGAACCTGCTCTCCACCTATGACTTAAACTCTTGAGTACTGCCAGAAATATGTATGAAAAATGTTAGATTTCTATTTTTTTCTTGCAAGATGAAATCATTTTTGTAACTTAATGGCCAGATCAGATAAGTTTTCTGCATCTCATAGTATGCTACCAACCAGCGTTTATACTTTTAACATTTTACTAAACGTACATTTACACTAAAACATTTTTAGCGGGGTGTGCTGTAGCTTAGTTTTAAATGGAGGGACTTGCCTTTCCATGCGGGTTCGCAATATTTTCCATTGCAAAAACATGTTAATACATAGGAAGTGATAGAAAGACAGTGGGTTCAGAACAGGGGAAACCATTACACATAAAAACTCATTGGATTCCAAACAAGCTACAACAAATAGTTACTCATGACTTTGCTGCGTTCCTTAATTCAACACAGAGAGCATGGTACTTCTTATTTTAGTCACAGTTCATTTCACCGATGTCAACTTTGACGGTGGTTTTTACTTGTGTTGAAATAGTTGCTTGAACTCATTCACTGAGTGTGTTGAGTGTGGTAAAAGCAGGCTCAAGCATTAGCACTTCCACAATGTCACTTTAATTGTTTAAGTCGTTCTGAGGGCATTTCCTGTGTGACGGCATTACATTTCCCACAAGTGTACATTATCGCTGCTGCAGCTTAGAAAGGTCCCAGTTTTTCATTGACCCTCCTGCTGTAGAAAAACAGAGGAAGTTGAGTTTACTCTGGCTAATTTAAAGACCTAGAGGACTAGGTCACTCTTACTCTGATCTGTGTGTGACGTAAATGTTAATAACAGCTCATTAGCCAGTACTCCTATGTCTATTTTTGGTATTGTGCTAATACTATGCAATCATCTTATGTATGAGTGTATGCATGGTGCTTTTCCTGATAAGAAAAAACACAGACAAACTCAAGCCTATTGTCTGTAAATGCTTTCAAGGAAGCCAGCAAGTGTCGAACAGCTTTTCTACCCATTGTCTGGTACACAAACCTGACACAGATAGAGGCTGGAGGCTGCTGCCTGGCCTGCTCTAGCTTGGTATAGACAGCAAGAGGGAGGGAGAAGGAGGCAACACGCACTAGACTTAAGAGAGATAAATGTATGTAGGAGCAGTGTAGGAGGAGAGCAAAGGAGGGAGGAGAACACGAGATAGAGAAGGTGGAGAGTGGCAGGCAGAGATAGAGAAGAGGGAAGCAAATTAATTTTATCTCCATTATGAGCATGATGGCAGCGGTGAGCTGTGGTGGTGGTGGCCCACGCCTTTGGGCGATGGTAGAGCAGGGGTAGCTAATAGGAGCTGCCTGCACACACACACACACTCACACCTACACACACAGACACACACTGCTCTTTGTGGGGTGTAAAATCCTCTGAAACACAATTTAGAACAAGATGTGATACAAAAACTCTCCAATAAAACTGATACTGATGAAAATGTTTTAGGTGGATTAGCAGCTCCTTAAAGGCATGGAATTAATTAAATTAATTAATCTCCTCACCCCAGTGCATGGGAAGTGGAAGCCCGATTTAAAGTCACACAGCCACCAAATGCGGGTAGCTTCTACTTCAACTGCATGTAGTTGCATTCTCTATGTCGCTGTTTGTGTGTTCTGTCCTTTTGTCTCTTTCTTTGTAGTCATTACACATCTCTCAATGGTTGTGTGTCTGTTTCTGACATTTTGTTTCTTCTAGTTGTTTTTTGTCAGGTTTTTTTTTTTTTTTTTTGCCTCTTTTGCAGTTGCTTTGTGTCTCTTTGTAGAAAGTCTTTTGTGTGTGTATTCCCTCCTTTGTCTTTTTGTGTCTTTTTGCAGTTGTTAAGCATCTTATGGTAATTTTGTGTCTCTTTGTTGTCATCGTTTAGTGCATCATTGTAGTGGTTTTTACTCTTGTAGTTGTGAGACTCTGTGTGGTGTCTCTTTGCAGCTGTTTCACATAATTTTGAAGTTGTTTTGGTCCCAATGTATTCTTTCCTTGTTTCTTTCGTGTCGTGAGGCATCTTTCTGCAGTTTTGTGTCTTTTGTCATTTAGATTCTTTTTGTCATTATTTTGTGTCTTTTTTTTCAGTCTGT
The DNA here is from genome assembly GCA_028566105.1 of Hypoplectrus providencianus. Lineage (NCBI taxonomy): Eukaryota > Metazoa > Chordata > Actinopteri > Perciformes > Serranidae > Hypoplectrus > Hypoplectrus providencianus. The sequence goes on from JAOWBC010001714.1 coordinate 3,564,347, forward strand.
GGGCATTTTGCTTCCCTTTGTTTTACCCTTTTCATAGTCCTTTTAATTCTCTTAGCAGCTGTTTTGCATCTTTTTGTCTTCAACGTGATCTCTTCATAGTCATTTTGCATCTTGCACATTGTTTTATGTGTCCTTCCTGGTTGGTGTGAGTGACATCCTGTAGATGAAGGTCAGGAGGGCCCTGAATCTTTGGGCCTGCGCCTCGTAGAACTGTTCGGTAATCATGCATGTTGATAGACAGAGATTTTATAATTAAGAGGAACTACTTGCTCAAAGCACTGTTTGTTTGTTTGTCTGCCTGCACCGAGAGAGGCTTTCTGTAATCTTCCATCAATATATGAAGAACACAACAGTTTTTCTTTTGAATTGAATCAAGAGTCTAAGGGGATTGTGCTTGTTTGTTGTCACACACAAACAGCCTTTCAAGTTTTCCTGTACAGAGAAAAAGTTTACATTCAGTGACTCACAAAAACACATGATCTGTGCCCTTGAGGCCTAACAAATGTATCAAGGGAAACTCTATTAGTCAATATTATTTACATCCTTTTTGCTAGCTTCTTCACTGCATTTACTGGCCATATTAAGCATAACTTGAGTCACAAGTCATCCTTGAAAATCAAATGTGTCATTATCTCACATTTTTAAGGAATTATTCACATCTCTGAAGAAAAAGAAATCTCTTTGGCTTAATCCCTGCATCACCCCTTCTCAGAACTCAAACACGATGAAGTCCCTGAAGCTTTGCATAACACGTGAGTGCCCTACAACATTAAATCTGAGCTGTGAGTTCAAAGATTAATTTTTACTGCCAATTAAAGAAGAGGAAAGCAGACTTGTGAAGGAGTGTGAAGAGAAACACGTTTTCTCCAGCTGAGCCCAGGGACAGTCTGTCCTGGCTCCTTGTATAAATGTGTTTA
>JAOWBC010001714.1:3565607-3580648 GCA_028566105.1 Hypoplectrus providencianus
GTTTAAATCATTTGAGAAATCCCTATTGCCCATAGAGGATATATACAAGATAAAAGATGAGACAATTCAAACTACCAGAGCACACTCAAGTGCTACAGTATTAAACTAAGCAACAAAAGCACATGGAAACTGTTGACTTTGAAGTAATTGAATCAAAATGTGAAGTCATGTTTAGCTGAACTCACTGACTGACAGAATGGGTCAATTTTAAAAGAAAGAAAAAAAAGGCATCAAAGGCAGAATGTCGATTGGTGACTGCAAGACTACAAGAATATCACTGTGCTCAGCTCTAAACTGATTTATTATTAAGTAGGACGGGCTGCTTTTATTCACGCTTCATACATATACCTGCAGAATGTAATGCTATAATATATAATTCTCGCAATCACTGTACTCTTTGGCCAGGAGGATGCAGCTTATTATGACCTATATTCATGTTTGTTATTGGGCGGCAACATCTAGGAATTATGATGGAAATATAGGAGGAAGTCAGGTGATACACTATAAAGAGCAGTTAAGTTTACAGGGAGCAGTTTCGTCAAAAGTGATATCATTCCCAAATGTTACAACTTTTCAAAGTAAAGTTCCACATGTAACCACTCTCAAAGTCAACTTCAATATGTAACTATGTCATATTCAACCCAACATACACAACCTTGGCATGTATGTAAACAACTATTTGAACAAACTGTGATATCTGTGTTTTACAACATGGAACATGTGAACTGCACGGCCACATGATTAAAATGTTGACCGTTAAAGCATTCCCAATGTTCTATAAAATGTTTATATTTACCCACACCCCAATAACATAACCCCAAAATATAGTATGTTGAGTATTGAAAGCTACAATCATCAATAGCAAAGCTATTAATTTTTGGTGGCTTAAAGCCAAACTACAGGTTTTACAGGATGGAACAGGTTAAGAAAAAACATTTCCCACCTTAAAGGAATAGTTGGACAATTTGGGAAATATCCCGTATTGCTATTTTATCTACCATAGTAAGATTTAGATGAGAACATCGATATCACACTAATGCAGTAGAAGATTATCTTAGCACAGGCACATGCCTTGCATAGGAACACTTGCTGTGGATGTAGAGAAAGCTGAACCCTCAATATTTAGGGCCCTGTCACTCTGTAATAGAGGTTTTAGCTATTTATCATCATCTAGCCTTTAAACCTGTTAAGGTATTCAGCATTCTGCTATTTAACAGCTTTAGTACTTTCAGGCTATGTCGCCACCAGCATGTTTAAATTTATTTCTCTGAGCAATGAGCAGTTTGCATGTGCAGAATGTCAGTTCCTCCTCCCACATGCCCTGAGGTGGCCTAAATAGTTCATGTAAAGCAACTCCAATCCACATTAAGGCAACTTCAGCAGAAATAAAACAAATCAAACTGCCAACAGTAGACTTGGATTGTAAAAATTCTTGTAAAAAAAAAAATGGGACACTTGTGGGTGAACAACAAGCAAGATGAGATGTTTACTGTCAGTTTTGAAGGACTTAAAGGACACAATCTGCATCTGGGCCAGGGAAAGAGAAATCCAATTTCGCTGTGTATACCACTGTTGCATTTTAATGTCAGGCGTAAATGTACTCCAGCTGAGTCATATCCAGAAGCAAACTGGATGTGAGGTGAATTTTAAAAGGGCTAAAAGTAAAACTGTGACTGCCTTGTAGCACAAAATGACCATAATATATCTGCAGGGCGGTGAGAAAGGCCTCTGCTGTAATTATCAAGCTTATTTGTCTTTTATGTGACAATCTGACTTTATTGTTTTGGGCCACCGTAGCTGAAGGCGACAGGTGATGGGGTCACAAACTTGTGCTAACTGATTTCTGCAGGCAGCTACTTTTGTATCCGACAATACAGAACATTTAGGGTCAAAGGTTACGTAACTCCAGGTGTAAGGAGGGCCAGCGTCTGTCTGTATGTCATTCTGTCAGTCCGTCTCTCTGTCAGTGTAATCCCTACCTAGAGTCCTCTGCAGTGGCGAGCCACAGGAGGTTGGCCTCTCTCTGTATGAGTCTGATCCCCACCGCCTGTGAAGTCAAATGTTGACAGAGAATCACGAACCACATCAGAATACTAAAAAGCCAGAGAGTGCCTTTATGTGAAAGAGCGAGTGAGATAAAGAGAGCAGCAGAGTGTGTGTCTGTGTGTGTGTATTTGTGAGTGTCCTCAGATTACTGCACTGTAAAAATTACAAGCTTGGCAAGGGCTTGCATTTTGTAGCAAGAATTTTCCACCTCACTTCAGGGCAGAGATGTGGACTCGAGTTATTTGGTGTGTTTATATCCATCTGTTGTGCGCATTTTCAATCCGTACATAAATGAATAGGTAGGGAACAATGTAATTCAGGGTGTTCAAGTAGTTTAGTCTTTAAGCAGGGCTTTATGAACGTCATGATTGACAGCTGAAATTGACTCGCGATTGGTCAGGCAGCTCTTGGTGTAGAAACTCGATAATTTGGGTCCCACCCTTTGTTTCTTACAATGTGCAGCATGGCAGCACCTGTAGCCTATCTGAGATATTTGGCTTCACTGTTTTACAGTTGGAGGAAGTGGAAAAAAAGTCATCCATTATTTTACAGACTTTGACTTTGAAGTCTGATGCTTGAAAATATCTTGTTTAATGTTGGATTTAATGATTCTCTACGGAGATGGCTATTTATTTTGAACAATAAATGACTCATGTTGACTAAGCTAGCTAGTTAGCACTGGTGTTAGCTCATAATGTAGCATGGCTCTCAATCGATTCTGCACATGTGCTGGTTGCAAGAAACCAATACGACAATGGCCAAAAATAAATACCAAGAAAGCCAAGTCAAGGCATCAATCATCATCATCACTTGAGTCCACAAACCAATGGGTGAAAACAAGATGAATTTGCTCATTAATCTTATCCAGCTTCTGGACTTCTTGGGGTTTGTTTGAGTCTTGGAGTGAGTGACTTGAGTCACCTGTCTGATTCAGGACATTTTTTATTAAATTGTACTGCTGCCAATTCTCTCTAACATCCCTGATTTCACTTAAAACAACCTTTTCCACAAAAAAATAAGTCTCTAAACAAAATCCTCTGAGTCACTTTCTCCTTTTTGAAGCAAATGTCCTGAAACAACTCACATTATGCTGGGAGTCTGCAGCAGAGTGACTTGACTGGAACTATCTTAAAATGAGGCTGATAAGCTGTGATAGCAAATAAAATCTCTTGCCAACCTTGTCATTTTTTGCAGTGTGTGCCTATTATTCTTCTGTGCCTGGCAGTGCGAGTGTGTGAAGAAAGAGAATAGGAGAGTAAAGGAGATGGAGATAGAGATGAAAGGCCAGTGTTGACTGTAGTGGCTGGCCTGCACGGCTCTGTGCTTTCTGAAGGGTGCCTTGGCCTCTCATGCAAATGAACTCGCATCTTATCAGCTTTTCACGACACCAAGACCAAATAATGAATACTGGCCATAGTGGTCGGGTGCGCTTGGTTTGGTCTGTCAAGCATATTGAAACCTCTAGAATAAAAAGGCACTAAGCTAGAGCCGCAATGAGAGTCAGGCCTAATGAAGTGTGTGTAACCTCGTCTGAAGAGATGTAATCTCTTTGCAAAAGGATTCAGCGTCTCAACATTATTTTCCAGTAGTGTCACAGAGTTTCATCTTTTAGACTGGTGTAAATTTAATGAACCATTAGTTGAAAGCCACAATAAGATCATGTGGAAAATGAATAGCACAGCAGTGGGCCAACTGTATGTACGTCTAAGTTGTTGAATCTGTAAATGTGGTAATGATGAAGAGCTAATTATGCACACATGCACATCTGTTCTGCTGTAATTGCTGCGTTCATATTTATGTCTCTCTCTCATACAAAAACAAAACAAAGGGAATTTATTATTGTCAATTGTGGATATAAAATATTCAAATAATCAGAATTAGAAACTGCATGTGCCAGCGCTTTGCAGTTTTAATCATGTATAGACTCTTGCGAAATAATATATATTAACATCTCATTTAGATTTTCCTGTTTACATTCTATGGAGGATTTAGAGCTGTTCTTGTCACAAGAGGATCTAATTTACTGCAAACTGCAGCAATCAGCATGTGTTTAAAGCAGAAAACACAACATAGTTAAGCCTTGATACATTTAATCTGAGGGAACCTGATTTGGACCCTCTCAGATAAAATCCAAAATAAAAATAAAAATAATTAACTTTATTCAACTTAGTGCTCAAATCAAGATATTAGTAGAAGTGGATGCAGACTTCATGGGGCAGAGGGCATAAGACATAATTTTTGGGCTATCACCTTAAGATGCTTGTGAACCACAAAGTGAAACATTAAATGCCCTAATTAATAACATAAAACAGCAACATTTAAGTAATGAATAGAGCCATGGCTACAAACTTCACTGGGGTGAAGTTTCCGTCTTGCACCTTAGCTTTAAAGCAACATGATTTCTTTTCTCTTTTTTTGGCCAACTGGGGACACTTGTGCCAACTGTACACACAACATCCCAAATACTATTCATATACTTTTACCACTGTAAGAAGAAGAAGCAGAGAAAAACTAGTAATGAGACACAAAAACTCTACAGGTGGACATAACTTCAAATAATGTGAGACAAACACTCTTTTTGCAGGGCTGAGAGAATATCTCAAAACTGAGTTGTGTTTTGAGTCCATCACTCTTTAGCTGCAAAATGTTGTAATCTGTTCACCTGTTTGTTTGTCTTATCACAGTGTTTTTCTGAAAACACTTTGCTGCAAAAAGAGATTGTTGAGAGCACTGAGACTGAAGAGAGCAGCAGTCAAAGGTGGAAAAGTTGTGGTCTGCAAAAAGCAAAACAATGTGCCGAAAGAGGCTAAACCACTTTGTAGAGCTGAGGTAAACTGCAGAGTCATCTAATAATTCTTTGGGATTCACTTTAATGACAACCTTCAGTATGCACCAAGCCATCGATCTACTTTTAATACAAAAATATTGATTAGAGCAGCTTAAAGTCGCTGTTTTCGTTGTTGCTGAAGAATCAGCGGTGGCCTTGATTGGTCTCCTTTTGGTAATTGCAAATCTTTATATTTTTCAAACACTCAGATATACCCTTTTTAATTTAGTTTGAATGTAAGCATCTCCCCGAATACTAATTATAGATGTGAGCTTGCTGTCTATCTGCTTGCTAATTGACTTGTTGTCCTACTTGTTTTTCTTACTAAATGGAGTTTTAATAACAGTTGTCTGCCTGATGCAGAGTGAAATCAGAAAACACCACAGCAGTAAAAAAAAAAAAAAAGACATCAGGCATGTCATTGAGGATTAAAATGATACATCAATAAGGACATTTAATCTGCAGTGTACACATGGTACAGAGGCTTCACTCTTAGTTGGTGTGATAAAGACACTTGTCGTGTTTTATTCTTGCCGTTTAATCTTTAGCACCATCTTCAGCATTAACTTACATTACGTGTCCTCTTTGTTGTGTTTTCTATTCTACTGTCCTCCCACTGCAGTCATCCTTTATCCTCGTGGCAATCATTTAACCTTAACCTTATCCTGAGATCACATTGATTTTCTTGCCAGTGTTATTGCTATTAAAACACCTACGTGAGGACACTAAGTCAATGCCTGTGTCATTTTTGGTGTGAGAGGATGCTGTGTGTTTCCCCTCCCGGGTGGCTCTTTTCCTGTGACATTATCCAAATTCAGGAGTTTGTTTACCGACAGATAAAGCGTAGGTTTGAAAATGACTGAGTCATTGCTCTGCCCTGCTGATGAAGTGAGCAGATTGGAAATGGGAAGGTTAATGAGATTTTTACAAAGTGTCCGTCTAGCGGTTTGAACTCAGATTAAATTGACACACTCTGATTAAAATTAATTGACCTGTGAAATGAGTGTGTCCCTCAACAGTTAAGGATTGATGGGTATCGCAGAGGGGTCGAGAGGGAAGAAGACAGGGATGGAAAAAAAAGGAAAATTAACTTAGTTTGGATGGAAGTCAAGGAGAGATATGATAAGAGACAGCTCATACGCCTTGGTAATGATGAAACAGGAGAGTACTTGGGCAGACAGTAGTCTGCATGCTTTAGGCTAATGCTAACATCAGCATGCCAAAATGCTTGCAGTGTGAAAAGCCATGTTTACATTAAAGTTGATTGGAATTTTAAAGCAAAAATTTGAAATGTCGCAATAAAGAAAATGGGAATTAGGGACATTTCCATTACCTGTTTTAGAGTAAATAAACAAAGCTGCATACTTTTGCCAGAAGATGACAGTGTACTGTATTGCTGTGGGCTAATCTATTGGTAAACAGTAGAAGAAGAAAAAAGATTTTGTGGACAAAAAAAACAGTAGAGGAAGAGATTGAGCAAGAGAGAACAAAAATAATAAACTTTAGGTGGCTAATAAGACAACTCTGTCCACACCAGAGAAAATATGCATTTTAGAATAAGATTCAATTGGGCAACTTATAATTAATGATTGGTGAACTTATGGTCACTTTCGCCTCACAGCAAAAGGGTCACAGGTTCTCCAGGTCTTCTGATTTTCTCCTAGAGTTCAAAACATGCAGCTTAGGTTTAACTGGTGACTTTAAATTGTCAGGGAGTGTAAATAATAGCATGAATGTCTGTCCCTCTTTATATGATAGCCTGCTAACCTGTCCAGGGTGTACTCGCCTAAAGCACAATGACAGCTGGGATTGACTCCAGTCCCTCTTGACCCAAGTTAGGATATGTGGCTAATGAAAATGAATCGACGAATGAATAGGTTAATTATTATCTAAACAGATTGTTATTATTACAACTTTAAAGGAACAGCTGACACTTAGAAAGGCTCATTAAAAGAAATGGAGTTTATTGTTCCAAAATTAGATTTAACCCTTTGAAAGACATTAAAAGTAACTAATCAATAAGAGTCACCTTTTTTTTTTCTTCTTCTACTATTCCAATAACCAATATCTGATCCTGTAAATCCTAGACCAGTAAAGCCTTTTGGAGTCCAAATATACATTATCCCACATCATTCAGTATATGTGAGGTCGAAACTGTCTAGTGTCTCGTTATTGTTACAGCCCTATGATTTCATCCCTGAGGTAAAACCCATTTACACATCCTGAATGGCCCCTTTGTGCAAAGAGTTGACTGCAGTTTATAGACTGCAGCGTTTGGCTAATTCACTTTCAATTCAAAGTGATGGAAACTCTAATTGAACAGCCATTAAGACAGTAATGAGAAAGCCACTTCAGGAATTAACTGAACAAAAACAGAGTTGGGTATTTATACTATGGAGGGGAAACAGTTTATCATACTGCTGATCAAATGTTTATCAGAAAGAGCCTAACTGTTTAATTATCACATTCACTCAAAAATATTGTCCCTGTAAAGACGCAAGGCCAGATAGGAAGACTAAAGATGCTACACACATTGCTGGGAGCAGGGATATAAAAATCAATGTTCCTCTCATTTGGCAAGGCCATGCCTCACAAACATAACAAGGGTGCTGATGGTAATAGCGACAGCTCAATGAGTGGGCATGATAGCTGCAAGGCCATAAGTGGGGTGTGGTGAATGGATGGCATTGCAGAGAGAATGTCATGCTTGGAAAGACTTTATTGTTTGTTTCGTAAAAGGATGTACTGCTTGACTGGCAAAGGGTCGGAGAGGTTGTTACAGCAGAGAGATGTCAATGAAATGGCCTCATACAAACCTCTGCTTTGATTCTGGCTAGCTGTCCCACAAACTGCACACCTGTATGTCATTTTTTTCTGCTGTATATTTTGCTTTCTAAAGTGGATGGGCATCACTTTTAAATGACTAATGATGGAACTTGAATACACAGAATGGCAGGGGCTAAAATACAAAACTCAAAGACGGTGCGCATCATAAAAGAAAAATCTGACTGTTATGATGACTATACAAAATTTATTTATGATAGTTTGCTTTAAAATGACTCTGGGAGCAGCAGGGGAACAAGCTAAACACAGCTATGATACAGGCTACTGTTATTGTTAAGGGTTAGGGTTAGCAAACAACATGTTAGCAAAGCGTTTTAGCATACATGTTAGCATACATATCGGCAAGCGGTAAACTGCTGACACGGAGGCACATTGGTAATTAAGCTATTTGGAGTCATTTTTGTTCCCACCAGCAAATTTTTAAATCCAGTATCCACAGTGTTGTTCACGATCAACTACTGTAGCAAAATATAAAATATTTTGCACCTATATGCTCATCTATGTTTATCTGCTAGCTGCTAACCTAAGTAGTATATCAGAGTTTTTTTTCGTGTTTGTTGAAAAAGGGAAAAGTCGATAAAGACACTTCAGATTGTTCTGTTGACAGTTACTTTTAAACTGAACAAACAAACCTTTGATAAATGTGCCAGCCTGTTTACTACTATGAGGACACAACCGTAATTCAAAAAGGCTTTTCCAAACTGCCAGTGAAAAAGACAATAACTCTTGTCTAGGCTGCAGTTAAACGGATTTTTATCTTTTTTTCTTTCATGTTTCTTTATGCCATGGCCCAAGCAATCATGGCAACAATTCAGTAAGCAGCTATCACTTACAGTTGCCATCTTTGTTTGTCATGTGGACGCACAAATACTTTTAGGACTGCTTTGGGAGGTGAATATGTCCCAGATTGCTTCAGAGAAAGACAGAATCAGCAACTGCAAGTATTCCATTTTTTAGGGTTACATTATGTGAACACACATCTTTAACCACATTTACCACTTTTGTTAAACTAAAGTACCTTAAATTCTCCTTCAAACACAGCTACACCACAGGGACAATAATCCAGGAACAGTAAGATTATACACTTATTCTATTATCCAGCATTATGACACCATTACCCACCATGTAACTTGTTAATATGCAGATCACCTTCCTCCTCCTGCTTGGTGGTGACACTGCATAAAGGGAAACGTAGCATGAAAATACAATTACCATGCAAATAAGTCATGTAAATGACACCACTGTAGGAACCTGTAGTTCACCACTGTGCAATTTTGGCTATCTATTCAGGGTGTTTAACAAATAAAACTGTTTTAAACTCTGTCTGAACCTGCATTTGCTTACCTAAAGTGTTAGGATGTTACTTTTAAATGAAAAATGTCTTCATCTTCACTACCTTCCCACATTTCTAGTCTTCCATCATTCCTGCCTTCCTTTCCTGCTTTGCTTCTCAATTCCCCCTCCCCTCCTCATCTCTGTTATCCCTTCCTACATCCCTTCCTCCTTCTCCATCTCCTTTCCTACCTGTTATCACACCCATTCCTGCTAACTCTGTTCATCCCTCCTCTGTTTAATCCTTCATCCCTCTTCTTTCCTTTCCCCCTTGCTTCCTACCTCTTTCCCCCACTCCACTTCTTCATTCCCCTTCCTTCATCTTTTTTCTTCTTTCTTCATCCTTCCCACTGTCTCTCCCAGGCCTGACTGATGGTGTGTTGAGGTGAGGCAGACGGACGGTGGGTGAGGGATTGCCCCTGCCAGCCTCTGACATTGGGCCCCATTCAGGCCGGGGAAATGATCGATGTTAAATCTAATTTTAAACACCCCCAGTTTAACTCCGGCAGACAGGCAGGGAGTGGAGGCCAGCGTCTGGCAACACAGCTGGGGCAACCTGATAAGACCTACGGTTCAAGTCTACCTGCAGGTATGTTTGTGTGCATGCATGTGTTTGTGTGCATTGCCTTCTTTCTTGAAACAGCTTACTTGACACATGAGCCATCTGTCCCGTACTTAAAGGGGAGTTGGAGGGTGCTACTTTAGAGTCAGAGATGAGGATTTCTCTGCACCCAATTGTAAATCCATCAATATGAAACCAGTCAAACGGTGCACAAACCAATTATTGCTGATTTAAAGCTAGATACAAGTTCTGCTGAAGTTTGTGCAACTCTTTCCAACAAACAATATAGGCCATAGATTATTTAATGGGCCTTGAAATGCGATTTACAAAAGGCAACTGGCACACAGTCTCTTCCTCATGAGAACTGAAGAGGCCAACAAGTGGTAAAGTGCCAAATATAAGAATTTGGTGGATCAGTGTCACAGACAGGGCTGGCTGGCTTGCTGGTGCCTGTTGAGTGAGTTGTCAAGGGGGCTCAGGTCCTTCTGGCTGGATCCTGGCCATAGCACACATATACTAACACAAATCAGCCAAACAGAACAGAACCTCTATGAATAAAAGGAGTGATCTTTGCAAATGGGAAGGATGGAGAAGACTTTGCAAGAAGTATACAAAGACTTAATAAATGATTTAAAACAAACACACTATGCCTAAACAGAACAGATTGTTTATGAATCCTAAACAGACACATATGACCATTAAAAGCAATGCAAAAATGTTGGTTGAAGAGCGCTACTTCAGTTCTATAAAATTTAATATGGGTGGAGCTCCTCCCTACATGGACTTTGTCACTCTTTGTTCTATGTCACCTGATTTCCTCCTTCAACAAATAAGCATAAATATTGGACATAATCAGCTGATGGTACAGATAACTATTTCCCTCTTTCATCTAAGTTTATTTTGATAATAGCCTGTTTATAACACACCATAATAGTGTTGCGAGCAGATTTAAAGTATTCAGGGATTTATTAACATATTTCTGAAGATTAAAAATATTTCCTATGAAGAATAAATAACTGGTGTATTAGCAGTTAATCCATCCTTTTGTGCATGGACAAATCCTTACAGTGTGTTAAAAGCATTTTTATTGTTATACACCACTTTTCTATAAAATATAATAAATAAAAATATAACTGCTTACAACATAATGATAACCACGAATCGTATCCATGTTTGCTTTGAAATAAAATGGTTGTAATCATGTGTTAAAAAAAAAAAATTAAGCGCATTAAACTGCTAATTAATGGGACACCGAATAACATTCAAAGAAAAAGCTGTACGTGCAAAAATGTTGGGTTCTTAATTGTAGATCACAGTTAAAATCCAATTTTCCCATGCTGTTCCTATCATTATGTTGATGAGTATTTCATAAAATGACATAAAAAATTAACAAAGCCTGTAATTAGTAACATGAGATATCTGGAGCTGATGCAAGTACAGTAGGAACCTGAGTTGTGGACTGGGAGGGAATGCAGCACATTTAGGTTCCTGAACACTTTTGTTTATACTTTACCTCAGCATTTTAATTTGAAATTTGATGCACAGAACAATGTAACACCACATATTAAACGAATTGAACTTTAAACTTCAAAAAACAATTGCAATGTCATAGAGAATGAAATAATCATAATGACTATATATAAATCATTAGAAATAACCTAGATGGTGCCAACAAAAACGCCAAACTCAAGACAACATGGTTCTCCACAAACAGGTGGATGATGTTACAGTGTTTATGTCCATTTCTTTGATACAGTCTACTGCAACAGCAAACAATGTCACAACACATCGCTTGAACAAAAGGGATATAATAAACTATTTCAAGGTATATACCAATCACCCTGCCAGTACCCACATGAACAAAAGTTGCGCCCTCTGTTGAGTCTCAGTGCTGGACTTAATACCTGGAAACAGTCTTGAGGGCTGCCACATACTGGACAGTGTAATTGCTCTTTTGTGATTTAAACTTAAACACAGAAGTCAGTGCAACAAGCTTTTCCTTCAGCATCAGTGATGTGACTTCTTGGTGTTTGTCTGTGTTTCTCCTTTAGGCTTTTGTAACTCAGCCTGATGATGATTTATGGCTGGCTGGGCGAGCTGATTAAATCACTGAACAGAATGCCAGGTAGTATTACCACGGCCATCACCGCTCTATATGGCCGTCGCATGGCAACCGCTACGTTCCTATCTGCCTGTCTGTCGTTAGAACTGCCTGGCTGTCTCTCCCACTTCCTCTCTTTTCTTTTTCTTCTTTCTCCTTCTCACTCTTTTTTCCCCTTCTGCATGCGCATAGAGTCCAGAGAGAGCCCCAATGAATCTAATTAATCTCCATGGATACAGAGCTTAGGTTTTTAAATTGTATGCTGCTGGTTAGCACGGCTCAACAAAAGAAAGAAATGACATGGGAGGGCTCTGTAGTGGGGTTTACATGTCTGAATGAGTCTTAAATGCAGGTCTCCATGCAGGCTCCACCTTCACCACGGGATGTAATTCTCTCCAGTGGAATGTATTCACTCTTCGTTCATCTTTCTTTCTCTGTGATTTGAAATATATTACAAAGTCTGACCTGCAACTAAAACCTCAGATCAGCTACATTTCAAAATATTTGGATTACAATATCCAAGCTTAGTGCTCTGTTTTCTGCTGCATTTGTCTTACAGACTACATACTCATCAATTAAATCTACTCTGGCCCCAAAAGGCAGCATGTCAGCAAACAGGAAAGGGACTGCAGGTTAAGTACACCTGCTGCAGATAATGTTTGCAATTGTGCAAAAACATAAAGTCAAATTGTCTCCTGATATGTTGCACTCTTTGTGTTTAAAGCAAGGCCTATACCTGCTGTAAATGTGCTGTCATGTCAGACACCTAATATACCGGTTAAACAGCCTCCCAGCAGCCCCAGCAGTTGATGGCCTGTAAATTGTTGATCAGTGGCTTGGCACAGGCAGGGTAAATTGATTCCAGGAGAATCCCTAGGAGCGAGGCTGTCTCTACAAAGGCCAAATATACAGCCATGCATCAGAATGAGTTGGGGGAGAGGAGGGGGAGAGAGAGAGAGAGAGAGAGAGAGGGGCTGGGTGAAGATGGGGGGAACGGAGAGAGAGAAAGAAGGGTGAAAATGTCAGTGATTCTGTGTGTGTCAGAAAAGAGATATGCACAAGAGACACAGCGGAGGACACGCAAGAAAGAGAAAGAATAATGGTGAAGAATGAAAGCAATTGTGTGAATGTGTGTGTGGGTGTGAGAAGCTGAGCTTTAGAGACAGAAGCAGAAATGTATTTATAAAGAAACAAAGCCAAGGCAAACATGCTGTAATCCATAAATTAAGAAATCCTCTTTGGGCCAATCAGCCCATTTTTCATAAACAAACCAAAACAATCTTTCTTTCTGGGGTGAGATAAGAAGATCTAATCTCTTATAGATGGTATGGACATGAAGTCAGGATGTGTTTAGCCTAGCTTCATACAAAAACTGGACACAGGGGAAACAGAACCTGGATCTGTCCATAGCTCAAAGTTCTAATTGACACAAATGAATGGGAGTGTGCTGTGTGTTGGTTGGGGCCCATTGGATTATCATACGTCTGTTCAGACTCTGAACCATAGATATGCTCAAATATTGTGTACCGCACCCAATAGCATCATGCAGTGTATGGTTACTACTGTTACAGCAGTAAAATAGTGAATAAAGTGCTTGACAAATTGACTTGTTTTCATATCAACTCCTTTCAATTAACAAAAAAAATATAGATTTTCGATTGGCCTGTCTGGAAGAACCACATGAGTTCATCATTTTTTAAATTGTCATCATTTCTGCTAAAGATAAAAAAAAAACAAAAACAGCTTGACTCTGTACCTATTAAACTAATTACTATCATGCTGGCAGTGCTGGATCCTGATTGCAAGCACACTGCCCCTGTTTAATAGATAGCAGAAATAGTGGAAGGTGAGAATAAATATCAAGTATGTGACTAATGATGATCAGTCTACAGCGGAAAGTCAGACTGGCAAAGGTCTAAGCCAGAAGTTAGCCAGCTCTGCTTAGTTTCTTCTTCTTCTTTGGTTGAAATGGCATACTGCCCTATGCCTCTACCAAACCTTTCAATAGAGCAGTAAGATAGACTTTAAATTGTTTAGTACAATTTTTTTTATCACATTGTGCGTCTTTTTTTATTTAATACTCTGGGGATCTCCATTGCCTTTAGAAATAGGCCACCACTAGTTCCACTTTGCAACTGCTTTTTTCGATATATTTTTTTCCATTAAATAAAACCTTCATTTGATTATGTTCATGTACATGAACATACACATGCGATTTTAGTGCAAGAGCAGCTGGTGGACACGTTTTTGACTTGAATCATGCTGTTGTCCTCTCTTTATGCCAAGCTCCACATCTAATGCACAGACATGAGATCACTATCAGTCTAACTTTTGGAGGAAATAGAGGGCATTTCTAAAAATGTTGAACTGCATGCATTTGGAACCAAGTTTTGAATACTACAAGGCACTGATGATAAGCACCATTTTCCCATCAAAATCCAATCAGCAGTGTTTGGGATGGCGTGTGCCAGTGCCAGATGGACGGATGAATGAAAACACAAATGGGAACCAATCTATTGTCCCAGAGAAGAAAGAAGGCAGACTGAGAGATATCATATAGTGCTGCATGCAAAGCTTTTATCCATCTTTATTTCATTTTGAGACATTTTAAATCCTTTGCTGGTAATGATTGTACACTTGTACTAATGAAGTCTGCAGAGACTCCTCTGCCACTGCTGCTACTGCCGCATTACAACAAGCCACAAAGGCCTCTCACTTTGCCAGGCCCTTGCAGCCAAAGCCTCTGGTGTTTCACACTGTTTCTTGTGTGCCTCACTCGGGTCATGTACATGTTAGCTGGCGTGTTGCCGTGACATTGTGGAGCCCGAGGAGCCAAGACTGGCATTAGTGTTCAAAGCCAATTGAGGAAGTTGCTGGAGTGACAGTCCCTCCATTGACCTTTGCTGGCTGGCTGAAGAAGAATATGAATGTGTGTGAAATGACTCAGTGGAATCACACTGCATGTGTTCTGGACACGGGTTGTGTTTGTGTGAGTCAGTGTCTGACAGGGGTTTTGTTGCACATTTTACTGGGTGCAGCTTGATCCAACCTGATCTCACAAAATTATGTGCAATAACAACTTCTTAACACTGAATTCTATGCTGGTGGCATGTTATGTGTGAAAGTTACATACCACCAGCACTAAGTGTGTGAAAATGACCCATATGATCATTGTGCTGCTCCCATTACAGTGGAGCCTTCTGAAAATATTAAAAAACCTCATTAAGCATACATGTAAAGTTGGTGGTTTTAAAACAGACTGCAGTTTGGGTGAATTTATGCTGCTAAACAAATGTCCTAGGTTTAATGTATCTAAAAAAATAAATGTA
>JAOWBC010001714.1:3636332-3650159 GCA_028566105.1 Hypoplectrus providencianus
ACCCACCCAACACAATACAACACGACAATGTGATGTCCTGTGCTAACATCCTGTTTTGAAGAAGTTCCAGTTCCTCAACTATGATGCTCAGTTACTCAGGACCTAAATCAAAAGCCTTTCATTTTCCATATGGCTGTGCTAACCTGTCATTTTTGCATTTTTCATTACAGGATAAGTAATGTGTGATCTGTTGCCAGTTTAATGCATGGAACTAAAATGCTTTAATTTTTAGCCACCCAAAGCATACAGTTGGATAGTGTTGTGCGGCTCCACGGCTGTCTCAGTATCAGTGAAGTCTTTTCAGCCTTTTCAAAGAGAACTATGATACAGTTAGTCTCTCTTTAATCCTCTGCAGATCTAATACACTGAGGAATGTGCCACTATTCCAGGAATGCTGCTTTTATTGGTAAATTGAAAACAGAGGCAACTTTATTTAAGTGACAGTTAAACACTAATGTGGACTAATATTTGTTTCTGGCAAGCATGTACTTCTTTTCTTCAGTGTGTATTTTCATCCCTTCATTACAAGACATCAGAACTTGTTTTGATTTACTAAAGGGCACAAATATAGAATCATTTATTTTGAATTCATCTTAAAGCACAGGTGACAAGATTCTGACAATGTCTTGGAAGACCACAACCTCAAAAAATGTTCAGAATCCAACGTACTATTAGCCAATTTCACATAATTCATAACTATTGTTTCAGCTCCACTACAACTGTCCCTTCAAAAGTACAATTTGGAAAACAGGACATGTGTGTACATCATTTATGTATTTTAATAACTGTAACGATTTTGCTCCAGTGTCTACTACATGTAAAACCATATCTATTTTATATTTTTAGTCATTCAAAATTAATTTCTCTCGTGAGGTTTATTGTTTGCAAACATGTTCGCTTGAAAAGATATGAGATTATTTTGCACCAAAAACATTCAGTCCAATCTATTTTACACTCCCAAGTATAATATCTTATTTTACCTATTCAAGCAACACTTAAAAGCTCCTTTCTCATGTTCTGAACTTGTGGAGGCCAACTGATTAAGGTCAAAGGAGGGAGTAGCAACTTTAATGAATAATAATGCCTCATGTTTTCTCATATAAATCTATTGTCATTTCAACAGACCAAAAGATTTAATCATTTCTGACACAAGCCAGCCTGGTGTAGACAAAGACAGGTTTGCAGGCTGTTGTCTGTGCTGATAATAGGACAGCTGTTTATGAGGACAATGAGGGCGTAGCAAAGGTCAGACTTTGTATAGATTGGTTGGATGTAGTGTTCACGTGGAGCTGACTTGTTGCTTCTGCTGGGAATATTGGGGAACAATGAAAGAAAAATCAGCTAAATAAGCTGTGTGCGTGTGTGTGTGTGTGTGTGTGTACCTCGCGGAGGGGCAGGTGTGGAGGGTGGTGCTGGGCCTATGACCTGTCGGCTGACATACTGATGGTCACTATCAAGGTCCAACTTCCTCTTTACCTGAAATGGTAAAATAAAAAATAAATATTGTCAAAACTACCATAAGTTGTATGAAATGCTGCAACACTAATATGTTATAAATAGGAAAGAAATGCAAAAACAGCTTTAAAAAAGTGTTAAAGCAACAGGTGGATGGACTTTGTTGCAGCTTTGTAACACAAGTAGAAACATGATCATGTAAAAATAATCATTTTCTCCCCCTTTCCCACAACTCCACCCTCTCCTTACCGGAGGTCTTCCCGGAGCAGGTCGTTTCTTCTCCTGAAGCCCTACGTCAACAGGGCCCTGTGGCGTGGCAAACAGCAGGATTTCCCCCGTGCTGGAAGGGGCAGTGGCCGGGTGGAGTCCCTCATTGCTGGGGCTGGTTATGATAACTATCTGGTGGTCCTCTCCCAGATCAATACTCCCAGAGTTCAACAAAGTCTCAAAGTCGGCCAACAAATCCTCCGATGTCTGCCCTGTTATTAGAGTCTCTGACATTGCAGTGTGTCACCGAGTACCCCTTTAACCGGACTTTAGGGGTCGCAGACAAAGATGCTGCAGTTTGAGTAACAACACCCACTTGAAATTGCGTTTAAGGAGCAGAGATGAAATCTCGTGAAAGTTTTCAATTAGTTGTTAACAGGCAGCATCCTCATTTTTATAAAAAGTTCCCTTTCTTTTATTTTCCATCTTATTGCTTTACAACAAGCTAATACACATGCATTACAACTACAAAATACAACTCGTAAGCTAATTGTTAAAAAGCAGTTTTAGACTGCTGATGAGACAAGAAGATAGGATGTTATGCCAAACAGGAAATTTGACAAATAAAACAATATTGCTAAATGCATACCAGCTCCTCGCCTTGAGGCTCTGCCGTTAATGTGTTATCGAAAAGGGTCGCAAATTTGCCGTGACAGCAGTAAACGCAGGAGGTTAGCGAGCTAGCAGGGGAGCGAGCTAATCTTTTGTTTTCATCTGTCCTGTCAGTACAGTACAGCCGCGAGGCCTGGCCACACTGCCCCTAACACGGCTACCAGCCCTGCTAACGAGCTAGCTTCAGTCTCAACAACAAAAAAGAACTTAAGTTGACAAACAACCCGGTGCAGCCTACAAAATACCTATTTAAGGCTCCAAAACTATATTATTTCTCCTTACATCCGATGCGGCGCTTACTTCAATGGCTATTAAAACTTTATAGCAGCCTAACAGGAGTGAGCTATCGAAATAAAATATCCACAATACCGGAGAAATTACACTCACTATAAAGCATTTTTGATAATACGTGTAACAAGGCGACAGATGGTTCAGCGGAGTATGAAGCTATATCGCTAAATATGAAAATATAGGGTAGATTAGCATGCTAGCTGAGTTATTAGCCGCATTTCTTCAACCCCCTCGATTTGTTGGGCACGCAGGAAGCAGTCTGACAAAACTGGAAATGTAGGAAAATAAACCGGTTAAATACAAGCGTATCCTTCAAAACAGCTGCCGCTGGTCCGTCAGTGGGTCCCACCGGGCGCGGTCCATGTATAAAAGCGACGTTCCGACCCCGTTATCTGCTGTTATTGTTGTTATTGTCCCAGCTGATCTACATCTAAACAAGGCTCGGACGGTTTTCGCGCGAAATCTTTTTTGCCGCGAAACCGGCACGTGTCTAAATTCGATCGTGCTATTGGTCGAGGAGCAGCACTTTCTCTAGGGCGGGACAGGTGGTCTCTGATTGGTTCAGACGGGTGTCTGTCAGTCTATCGAAAGCAGATTCATCGTTCTGATGGTGCGTTCATTTGTCACGAAAACACACGTACAGTTATCACGTCAGTTTGAAATCTTCGTTAAAATAAGCAAAGCAAAAAGTTAAAAGCATGACATTAAAAAATATGGATCTGTGATTACAGGTCGCGTAAGTTGTTCCCAGTTACAGCTTTTGCGCGTCACTGTATTTAGAACACAAGTGTGTCACCCCCTGAGTTTGTGTAAATATTGTTTGGTAAAATGTAAAAACTCAACCATGATGCTTCATGGTTTCATACAAGCTGGGACGTCTTTATTTTTTCAAGTGTATTTGGGAGATCAATCAGGCAAATGTTTTCCTTCCAATTCTACCTTGAAGTATTGTCATTGTATGTATCGCACATGGCACTCTCCTAGGATTTGGGTGGACCCACCTAAACAGGCAGCCCCTGCTAGTCGAGCGCCTATCGCGCAGTAGAGGAGCTTCAAGATGGCGCAAGCAATATTTGAAGTGCTAGAAGGTAGGCATAATTTGTTTATTATCACGTTACTGCAATAAAGTTTAAACACGAAGCTGTATTTAAAAGTAAGTCAATATAACATGATCATTTACATGTGCAAGATTCTTGCTATAAGACGACGTTAATGCGTCGATTTCGTTTTAACAATCAAAACATCCCACAGAGGGAAGCTTGGATATGATTCTCTGTCAACAAACAAACACAAAATGCCCTCATGCCTTAAAGACAGCTTACGACTGGAATTCGTTCTTATCATATTGCGGTCATTTGCCCCTCTTTTGCAATCTGACTGGATATTACATGTTTGCAGCAGGCCCTTTTCATGACAACACAATGTATTGTACACTGGCTATCACGATACCTGGATTTTAATTTAGGATACCACGACAAAGATTTATTTTAATAATATTTTTTCTCTTTTATCTTTAACTTAACAACTTACCTGCAGTGATTGTATAGAAAAAGTGACAAAACACATTTTGATAATGATAATAGTAATAATAGTAGTATTAATAAAGAATTTTTTTCTTTACTACTTAACCTTAATAACAATGTCTAGTGTCTCTGTTAGTTCGTAATGTACAGCGAGCCTATACTTTGTGTATTTTTATACTTATTATAATTCTGATGATGGCCTATCATATTTCTCATGGTCGCAGCATCATTATGTAGGCTATTATGTATAAAGCACAGGTAACACAACATTTCAGTTTTCTTCTAAGGGTTAAGCAGGCTGTTAGCACCAATTTTATTTATTAATTTTTTATGAGACACGATCTCTTCTGTCCCTTCACCTTATTAATTACCTATCAGGGCTTAAAAATTGCATTCAGCTTTTCAGAGTATAGTGACACATTCACACAACCATTTGGTGCCCAGGTTACAGTGGAGCTTTGCAGTATATGTGACTTTGGACATGTTTCTCCACCTCCTCTTCAGGCATGGACAACCAGACAGTGTTGGCGGTCCAGTCTCTGCTGGATGGCCAGGGTGGAGTTCCTGACCCAAACAACCAGAGCGTCTCTGGGACGTCGACTATCCAGTCTATGGGTGTGTACAGCGTTTGTGTCCACCTTATATAATTTTATTTTGGCTTCCCTGATATTTCAAAATAAAACCAGCAAGGCTGTGTTTACAGGGGTATCAGGTCCTGGTAGGATCTCACAAAGCATTTAGGTCCCAGGTGACTAGCAAGATTAGAAGATGATTTTAAGTTCTCTATGGAGATCAAGCCCCACCTACAGAAACTAGACCTATGAGGGGAACTCCCACTGTAACAGGACCTGTCCCCACGAGGCCTGGTCTCACACCTCTGTAACTGTCCTTCCTACAGATGACGAGGACGTCTTCCTGTGTGGGAAGTGTAAGAAACAGTTTAATTCTCTGCCAGCCTTCATGACACATAAGAGGGAGCAGTGCCAGTCGAGTGTCCCCTCCCTGTCCACAGTGTCCCTGGCCTCCACTAATGCCTACACACCGGTTCCCTCAATCAGCTCTGGACCTCAAACTGCTGCAAACAGACAGGTGAGCAGAGTTATGGTGCTTTAGCCTGAATCTTTGATAAAGTTTTGAATTTCTATCAATTTAATGTGGAATCAGTTAGTATGTTTGGTCATATTTTGTTGGTTTATCTGCAGAGTTGTAGTGTATGTGTTGTAAATGTACCTTCTTATGATTTAGTGTTAGTGTAAAAATACTTTAAGTTACAAAAATACAGTAATCATAAACGTAACACATGTAAAAATAGTTACAAAATGCTTGCTGTGAGGCTTACTGACCCACAGGTTTCACACACTGATATCTCACACCTGGTTGCATTTATCTACATTTTTCTTCTTAAAGGGTCAATTCACAAAAGGTTTGCAAGGCTTTTGTGGCCACTTAACATGCATTAATGCAAAAACCATGTAATTCTCAAAGAAACCACCAAGGGTGAACTGCATTGCAAAGCATGTTGTGTCTTGGTGCTCCGGTTCTATATAAGCAAATGTGTTTACAGTTGAAGGGGAACCTGCCCCTTTAATGCAAGTGAGCCTCATTGTATAAAATGAGACCAATTCAGAAACAGCTCTAATAGCCACATTCAGTTAGAAAGGATTATTGTCTTCGGAGTGCATCAAATTGCACTCAGTTTCCAAACTTTATGGGCATGTTTACAGTGTGGTATAATTTGTGCTTCATAGTGTAAATGCTGAGGCAGGTAGCTATTCCAAGTGGTGGTGCAGCGATCCTTTCTTTGTGAATTGCCTCTCTGTTTTTTAGTTCTTCAACTGATGAAAAATGTGATTTGGGGTTCTTTGGTCATGCATCTCAACATACTGCAGCTTTTGAACACTTGTTTGTTGGCCGCAGTGAAAATAAATGGAGAGTAATTCATCGTTTTTCCCTCTGGTGTGGGTGGCACTTAATTGTTCTCATTCTCTGGACATACATACACTATCATGAATTCTTTTGCACTTGTGTGTGCATGTCATACTCTCATGTTTGTGTACCTCTCCCCTCTTACACACCAGGTTTCCACTTACATCACAGTCCCTCCCTCCCCTCTGACACACACTCTGGTCCAAGGCAACGTGTTGGTCAGTGATGATGTTCTCATGTCAGCTATCTCAGCCTTCACCTCCATCGACCAGCCCATGGCCGCTATGCAGACACCCATACAGGTAATACAGCCCAATATCTTACAGTAAATTCTTTTCCTCTTGGCAATTCTTTTGCACCCTGCCAGTGATTTTGACTTAGAAATTAAGCATGAGATACATTGATATGCAAAGTTTGGGCATGCCTGATAATTTCCATTATTTTCTTTTATAAATCATTGGGTGATTGATTAGCAAACTTAATTTTAATAGTGAAATTAGGGTTACTGGATTAATAGAAGATGTCCAATATGTTGCTGATTCAACGACCCAATGGTTTATAAGTGAAAATAATGAAAACTGTCAGGGTTGCCCAAATTTAAGCATACCACTGTAAGCTAGAGCAAAATTGGGTCAGTTGAAATGTCAGTTTCAAGTCAGTCTAAACACACAATATTAAATAACCAATCTTTGCTGCACTCTTTCTTCTTCATATTGCAGAGTAACCTGAGCATGCACACGGCTGGTGTATCTTACCTGCAGCACCATCACCACCACCACCATCATCATCATCACCATCACCAACAGCAACAGCAACAACAACAGCAGCAGCAGCAGCAGCAGCAGCAGCAGCAGCCATCCTCCCACCCCCTGACCTCCAGCCAGGCACCGGCCCACCCCCTGCCAGCTGGACAGCCCGCCCAGCAGCCACTCTCCTCACAGGTCCCGGCTAGCCACAGTAACTCCGTGGTCCAGGTGTACAGCACGCTGCCCCATATGGCTGGTGGTGGTGGAGCAGAGATCCACACATTGGGACTGCAGCCTTTTCATCCCGTACAAGTAAGGGCTACCATCTTAGTATCAAACCTGTTCTACTGGTTCACTGTGGACTTTCTGGTGTTGCCCCAGAGAGAAATCAAAAGCTGAAGGAAAAATGAGAGAAATGGAAATAAAGAAAAACGTAATCACAAGATCATATAGGTTGTAGTTATCAGTCAAGACAACCCCAGGGTGTTTGTGTCTCCCTAAGGTGCCCAGTCAGTGTGTGGAGAGCCAGTCATTCACCACCCCTCCTGTCTACAGCCCCGGGAAGCAGGGCACCAAGACAAAGACCTGCAGCATCACCGCCAACCTGACAGAGCTGGGAGACTTCGAAAAGGTCATCATTCCCAAACGATCAAGGAGTAGCAAAAAGGGCTCTGATGGAGCCACAGGTATGTTTGCAAAATTCTTTATTGGAGGAAAAAGCATTCATATGTTTAGTGTTGTTTAAGAAACTCTTTACATTTGAAAAAGGAAAATTATCTGAAAAAAACTTCATCTTTAGTGGTGGAAGCTGTGCCATTAGCAGTCAGAGTCTTAAAACTATATAGTAAGATGTGCTGTGTCAGTAAATTATGTCTGCATGTGTACTGCTACTGTCATATGCATTCAAGTATTGATCGGTTATAACATGAAAAGGCTACAGTTGTTAATGAATGATGTGCACCTGATGAAATAATGATCACAGAAATTAAATGTACTAAACCAATTAAGCTAATTAATCAATCATCAAATTTTACTCCTCAGCAGAGCAGCTGAAAGGAAAAGTTCCAAAGCTGAAGTGTAACTTCTGTGACAAAATCTTCTCGAAAAACTTTGATCTTCAGCAGCACATCAGAAGGTGAGTTACTGGCGGGCTTGTTAGAACATACCATTTTCAAAATAGAATTTAACCCAGAGAAAAAGGACTGAATAACCTTCCAGTAATGACTTTGAACTTTGTTATTTCTACAGTCACACTGGAGAGAAACCGTTTCAGTGCATCGTCTGTGGCAGAGCTTTCGCCCAAAAGTCCAATGTGAAGAAACACATGCAGACACACAAGGTTCAAATCTTTTTTTTTTATCTTACCTTTAAAAAAATGTATTTCTCTGAAGTAGGATAAAAACAATGCACGTTGTATGTACTGGAATGATATTTAATGCTACCAAAAATACATTTAGATGTTTAAAACAAATCCAACATCTAAATAACCAAAGTCATATTACAAATAATAAAAAAAAATCATCGTTGGGAATTTACATGTTTTTGTTTTTTCATAAAAATGGGCAGATTATCATTCTCAGGCAGGGGCTGAGATGTCACATTCACAATGTCCCCTGTTGGCAGTTAGCATGCTAATGTTAGCTATATGTTAGCAAGCTAATGTTAGCTAATATCCACTTTTGTCCTCCTAAAGGTTAAATTCTTCAGTTTGTCAGATCGTTTAAACTTAGTTCTGGTTCTTAAACTTGTTGGTAGAAAATTTCATCAAACATCATCAATCTTTTATTTTGTTGTCGTGCTCCAACTCTATGAGTGACAGTGAAGTATGCCCTAGAACAAGTGAATTCAGTAAATTTTGACCCCGTGCTATGAAGGGCATCACAATTAATTTTCCACCTCAACCAACTTAAATCGTCACACTTATATGTGTCGATTTTTACCTGTTTACCATTTCATTGTTACATCCCTATTGGTCACACTAATGTATGACGTATGCAATGTATTTTACCATCTAGCTGCCTCTACCAGTTCACGTTAATTTTGGACTGTAGACTGAATATCAAGATGTAAGATGCAGCATAAAGAAATTCCTTTTCTTGTTTACATATGATGTAATGACAGTATAAATAACTCTTTGTGTTAAAGGTGTGGCCTATGGGTGTGGCCAGCACAGTGTCCAGATTACCAATCACAGTCAAGGTGGTACCAGTGTCATCCAATGAGGAGGATGGGGGCGGGGAGCAGCAGCATCAAGGCGAACCAGAGGAGGAGGCGTCACAGCAACAGAACTGTCCAACACAAACAGAAGAAGAGGTTGTCCAGACAGGTGTGCATACTGCGCAAATGATATTTTTGAACACAAACTCAGTCACCTGGTTATCAGCTTCCTAAACAGTGAACACAACACCTGCTTTCAGAGGCTCCAGGGGAGTTGGAGGAGAGTGCGGCTGAGGCTCAGGCTGTTTCGGAGGGCAGCCAGGGGGAAGCGGCACAGAACGGGCATCCTCAGGTCCAGATGCAGGTGCAGTCCAACCAGGACCAACAGTGCCAAGCTCAGACCAAACAGATAGTTGTAATAGACAGCTCATACCAGTGCCAGTTCTGTGCCAGCAAGTTTAAGACCTACTTCCAGCTCAAGTCTCACATGACCCAGCACAAAGGGGAGCAGGTGAGTCCGAATTTGGTTTATTGATTATCACACAGAGCTCACAGCAAACAGTACTTTATCACATGAGACAATCAGACCCATTCAAGCCACAAAATGAGAAGGTTTTAATTAGAAATATCAAGTGCACTGTTTTCTATTTTGTTTTACTTTTCTGAAGCAAGTTTTCCTTCTGCATCCATCTATTTATTCATGTTCATAGCATAGAAAGGTGAAGATACCTGGAAGGTAGAAAAATGAAATGAACAATTGATTTTGAGTTAACAGGATTAGGCCTTTCAAAACTCTGGATACATGTTTTTTATGTCTCTCTTGACAAGATTAATGCTCACTTCCCGGCAGGTTTATAAGTGTGTGTTGAAGTCCTGCTCCCAGACCTTCCAAAAGTTGGATCAGTTCCTGGAGCACATCAGGACGCACCAGGAGCAGCTGACATACCGCTGCCACCTTTGCAGCAAGGTGTTCCCCTCCCTGTTTGAACTGGGAGTCCACCAGTACTCCCACTG
Organism: Hypoplectrus providencianus; assembly: GCA_028566105.1. NCBI lineage: Eukaryota > Metazoa > Chordata > Actinopteri > Perciformes > Serranidae > Hypoplectrus > Hypoplectrus providencianus. The sequence goes on from JAOWBC010001714.1 coordinate 3,646,324, forward strand.
CTTCTGCCCACAGCAGAGCACACGCAAGGAAACCACCATCTACAGGTCTGATCTCATCTATTCCTTGTGTGTTAAAGAACATAGAATAAAATAATACACTCAATTTGTGTGGTACTTTTTTAGATACTTAGAGCCACTTTATATCAACAACCAAAAAAGAGCAGTATAGACACGAAAAAGTCAAAATAAGGGAGTAGAAAGGGGTTTTGTTAGTAGTTGTAGGTAGATTTGGAGAGGTGAGTTTTGAGGGATTTGTTGAAATGGGGAATGAGGGGGCACCTTGAATGGTTTTGGGTTCCATAGAGTGGGAGCAGTAATGGAGAAGGCCGTGTTTGTGCCTGGTGGGAGAGAAAGGAGGCTGGCGTCAACAGACAGGAGATTTTGGCATGGACTGTGGTATTTGAGGAGCGAGGGTATGGAGGTTGAGATGGTAACACAGAGGTTATGGATGGGAAGAGAAATGAGCTCACCAGAGCTGTCGATGTAAAGGGAGAAGTTATGGGTGGATTTGATGATGTCTTCTGATTTGTCACTGTTGAGTTTGAGGAAGTTGGTTTGGAGCTATGATTTTATTTCAGTGATGCAATGGGGGCAGAGTGAGCCACAGGATGGATGGCTTTAGACGAGATGTGGAGCAGTATGTCCTTGGTGAAGTGGTGAAAAAAAGTCCACTGCAGAGGACTATGTGACCATTGGGTAGAATGTATAGGATGATTAGCAGTGGGCCGAGAAGTGAACCTTGGGGAACACCTTGGGTTCGGCAAGCAGTAGGAGGATTCTGGAATACTTTTAAAAGCAGTTTTTGTCTTCTCTGCTGTTGATGCCAAAAAAACCCACTTCTCTCCATAATGAGTCTTGTCATCAGCTTTTTCCTGCTTTTGTGGTATGTTACTGTTGTTCGCTCTACATTTCTTTCCCCAACTATAAAATTATTTTTTTCTCACATCTCACCTCAGGTGTGTGAAGTGTCAGAGCAGATATTCTACCCAGGAGGCACTGGAGCAACATCTACTGACTGCCTCACACAATTTCCCCTGCCCACACTGTCAAAAGGTACGACCCTCACTGATGTTAACACTTTAAACACCTTTGGAATGTGTGAAGCTGTCCTCGCGGTTAGCTATTGGGACTTTGAAGGCACTTCAATTTCCATTGGTAGCTTCAAACCTATGCACTTGTACTTGCAACAATCTGTTTAACCATAAGCTTGTTTAAAATAGGCTGTAATCAGGTACATTGTTGGCACATTAATTTGATTACTGATTAAAATAAGTATGGTGGATAGGTCTATGTATGACTTTTTGTGCAGTGTAAAAGACCACAGAACATTCTTTAACATTAGATCCTAAAAGTACTGTTGCAGTATCAGTGAATTTAAACACTGAGTTAAATCTTGGTGCAGTGTTTCATGCTTTGGGCTACCAGTCAAAAGCCAAATACCAGATTATACACTCTGGACCATGCTCTATAGATTGTTAGAAGTTACAGCAGTAATACATCTTGCATGTTAAATGCCTTGCCCTTAAAAATCTGGAGGTGTCTAGTTCAAGTTTGAGATGTTCAGATTTTTTGTATTTCATGTCACATTTTACTGCCTCAGTGTCTGATCTGTGCTTTTGCTGCCATCAGGTTTTCCCATGTGAACGGTACTTCAGGCGCCACCTCCCCACTCACGGCGTTGGAGGGAGGTTCAAGTGTCAGATCTGCAAGAAAGCCTTTAAGACTGAGCACTACCTCAAACTGCACACACGTATTCACTCAGGTCTGAACGGCTCAATAAAGCAGTGCTTGATAAATGTGATACGCTCCTAAATGAATTAAGGTTTGATGCTGCTTCCTTTTTCTAGGAGAAAAGCCATACAAATGCTCCCTCTGTGAGGCGACATTCAACAGGAAGGACAAAGTAAAACGACACATGCTCATCCATGAGCCCTTCAAGAAATACAAGTGTCCCTTCAGGTGAGGCTCCTCGGTGGAAACGTCGTTTTGGGGCACTTCACAATTCAAGTCTTTTTGGTTGTTCCGAATCGGATTAAAAGTGATATTGACTTGTTTAGAAACTCTCGAGTGGTCTCGGACCAGTTCTTTGGTCCACGACAAACCATCCATTCATTGGTGAATTAATTAATTAATTCATTCATTCATTCCTAATTCATCCTTAATTTATAAAACATTTTCACCTTGACTGTCCTTTTCCTCCTCAGTTAAAAAGTGTTTGATTCTATCATGTTTCCTCCAAGCTTATAAATTGAGTTTTTTTTTCATGTTTTTCCTGCTTTGTTTTACTCAGGACACATGTAGGCTGTAACAAAGAGTTCAACAGACCAGACAAACTCAAGGCCCACATTCTGTCACACTCTGGTGAGTGAATAATAACAATAATCCTTTTCCTTTCACCAAAGATAACAGAATATGGTTTGTGATATTATGATAATTTGTAGCAATAATGACATATATTTTCCCACATGATTTATTTCTTATCTCTGTGAGCAGCAACATCTAAAAACTGAAGATAATTTGATCAACAAATTGACTGGATGAAATATTCATAGTCACCCAGATGTGGAAATACTGACACACATGAGATTGAGGGTGTGTCTGTGAGCCAAGAGATTTACATGATCGACATTTCAAATTTAAACATAAAAGCAAGTTTTCTACCTCCAGAGCAGATTAAAATTTAAGATGATTGTTTGACAAATAGCATTATAACAATCACTTTTATGAACTTCTCTTTCTTCCAGGTATCAAACCCTACAAGTGTCTATTTTGTCAGAAGGCGTTCAGTCGCAGGGCCCACATGCTGGAGCATCAGCAGTCCCACACGGATAACTACCGCTTCAGATGCTCCACCTGCAACAAGGGATTCACCAGACAGAGCTATTACAGAGACCACAAGTGTCCTGCAGCAGGGAACGGGACAGGAACTGAAGGAGGGACAGGAGAGACAGCCGTAGACGAGGTTGCCGGAGTGCTCATGGCAGAGGAGAAGGACGGAGAGGACAGGTTCTTGAGACAAAGGACTGAAGGGGAGGGAGGAGAGAAGGGGGATTGTTCTGAGGGCTGCCAAGACCAGGTGGAAGCACACGGGGAGGAGGAAGAGGAGGATGATGAGGAAGAAGAGGAGGAGGATGAGGAGGAAGAGGGAGAAGGAAGGAGGACTGATGAGGTTTGTCAAGCTGCAATGACTATCACTTCCATAGAGGAGCAGGTAGAGGAGGAGGACAGAGGAATGGAGCATGGAGGCGCAGTGCTGGAGCAGATTCAGAGCAGTAACCAGAACTGTTTGCAGCAGCCATGTTTGTAGTTTAAACCAGATGTATACTGGACATGGACCAAACTTACTAATGCTGCTTTCCAGACAGCCAGAGCTTCATCCACCCAACTTACCAATGTCATTCACACTCATACTCTGGCTGAAATGCTCAATGAGCTATCCATTTTTTTCCTTTCGAGAGTCTGGGAAAATAATTTGTTTTAAATTAAAACGTTATTAAAATTATACACACTGATATTACTTTTTTTGTTGAGTAAGTACAGTATGTTACTTGGTAGATGTTTATTGCCAAAATAACTATTTCCATGTTCTTGTGTTGAAAAGTTGTGCAAGTTCAGCCATAGTATTAATTTAAAATGTCACACCGTCAAAAGCAGTGGACACATTCTCTTTAATTTCATGTAACAAAAACTAATTTATTTTAAATTCAAAATGTATGTGTCCATATAAACTTTTCTTGAATTCTGAGTCATTTTTTTTTCTTCTTTTCCTGTTCAGAATGAGTTCATTCAGTTTGCTATATTTATTGGTCTTCCCTGTTTGCCTCAACACATTTAAA
>JAOWBC010001714.1:3650259-3663913 GCA_028566105.1 Hypoplectrus providencianus
TTCTTTTCCTGTTCAGAATGAGTTCATTCAGTTTGCTATATTTATTGGTCTTCCCTGTTTGCCTCAACACATTTAAAGTAAATATTTGTCATCAAGGAATAACACATTTTATGTTATGGCAACATTCCAGCTTTTTATGATCAGGACTGTACCATTCACAAGTCAACAAACATATTTTACTTTTCATTACCTTTGTTAAAGAAATTTCCTGTAAGGTACATTCATTAAATTAAGAGAATCCTTAACACAATACATATCAATCTAAGCACTGTGATAAAACGAGGGAGGAAATATTAAGTAGCCTTTTTTCAGTGACACAGCTAAAAAACACAATATGCTCCAACCACAAGATAAAAAGATACCCACCATCCCAGTTGTGGCCTCACCTTTATAATAACAGCAGCAAATAGAAAGCAATCACGTGATCCAGGGCAGAACGTGACAGGTGAAATAGAGAAAATAATGAAAACAACAAAATAGCATGAGATAAAATTACACAGAGAAGTAAATCAGGATTACATAAACACTGTGTTTGTGTAGAACAGGCTAAATAGTATGTGGAAGAGACATAAGAGGAAAATTATTGGCTTGGTTGTGAATGATGTACACAATACTCCATGCAGCCTTTTAAGTAAATTGAAATCAAATTATATCATCAAAAATGTCTAATTTTCATTGACATAATCTGTTTATTTCAGTTGAGGACAAAAGAAATTTCCGTTTAGTAGGGAAAGTAGGGAGAAGCCTCCATAAGAGCATCAGAGGTGGGGATAGGGTTTTTTTAATTTTCAGATTCTTCAAACAGCCTGGAGCCTTTGTTTTAATGTTCTCAAACACAAAAAGAAGAACAAAATTACACTAATTAACTCCTAATGAGGTGCACCTGTTCACTGAAAGTCATTCCAGGTGATCAGCTCATGAATGCGACTGAGAGAAGATCAGAGCTGTGAGCAAAGCAGAGAGGAATCTAAAGTATAAAACATATTTATCATATTCATTTTTTAAGGACAGTATCTCACAACCACCCCTCACATTTCTGCAACACTGAAGAAATGACACTGATTAAAGTAAAGTAGTCAGTCTACAGCTTGTATAACAGTGTAAATTTACTTTCCCCCCAAAATTACTTCACACACAGCCATTAATGTCTGAACTGCTGCCAACAAAAGTGAGTACACCCCTTAGTGAATATGTCCATATTGTGCCCAATCAGCGAGTGTCAGGTGACTCGTTAGTGTTACAAGGTCTCAGGTGTGAATGGGGAGCAGATGTTTTAAATTTGGTGTCTTCTCTCTGATCTTCGCTCATGTTGGTCTCTAGAAGTTCAACATGGCACCTCATGGCAAAGAACTCTCTGAGGATCTGAATGGAAGAATTGTTGCCCTACATAGAGCTGGCCTTGGCTGGAAAAGAATGCCAACACATTAAAAATAAGTTGCAGCACTGTGGCCCAGACCACACAGTGGTTTACTAGGACCGGTTCCCCAGTCCTTGACATGGTCCACCAAAGAAGCTGAGTGCACCTGCTCAGTCATATCCAGAGTTTGTCTTTGGAAAATAGACATGAGTGCTGCCAGCATTGCTGCAGAGGATTAAGGAGTGGGGGTTTGTGAGGGCAATGTTGTGCCTCCTGGTTGTGCATGAAGTAGGTGGCAACCTACTCAATAATCAAGACACAGGGCCTTGTGGGAACTCAAACTGTGAACCTAACTCCAACACAATGTGAGAAGAGCAAATGTAAAAACCTGAAGTCGGTCCTGATGTGATGACATTAGAACTTAACTCCAAAATGTGTGAGGAGAAGGTGTAAAGAAGTAGGGTCCGTCCTGATTTAATGACAGAAGGGGAGTTAGTGCCACATTAAGACTTGCTGAAGGGTCAATGCAGGGAAATACAACAAGTAGTGCAGTGAATGGGGCTTTGTTGTTGGACTGTAAAAGAGCCACTCAGGATAGTGTGGTATATAGAATACAAATGTGCAAATAAAACCCAGCTCAACTGAGTGAGTGCTTCTTGTTTGGCCAGCTCACCCATTAACTAGCAATCCACAAAATTGCCCTGACAGGTTCAAAGATGGAGCACAAGAAATCCTGCTGAAGTCTGCTGAGACAAGCAGAATCAACATACGGATTACAAAAAAACATGTCCTGTGGTCTGACGAGACCAAGATAAACTTGTTAGGTTCAGATAGTGTCCAGTGTGTGTGGCAACCAGGTTCAGGGTACGGAGACGTGTGTCTTGCCTACAGTCAAGCACGGTGATAGGGGTGTGATGGTCTGGGGCTGCATAAGTGCTGCCGCACTGGGGAGATACAGTTCATTGTGGGAGCCATTAAAGCCAGCATGCACTGTGACATTTTAAAAGCAGAGCCTAATCTCCTTCCTTCAGAAACTAGGGTTTTATCATGTTAGAAAACTGCCCTGCGGCCCAAATACACCTCTAAAACAACCACTGCCTTGCTAAAGAAGCTACAGAACGAGTCCCTTGAAACACGGGATCGTCCCGTATTTAGAAACAAAAGCATCCTTCCCGTATTGAGCTGAAAAGGGACGCACCGTATCCCGTATTAGTGTGAGAGCCAGAAAATACAAAATAGTCAGAAAATTGCCATTAGGTAATAAATAACAGGGCCCTTTATATGAAAATTTACGGTAAATCTGTTCCTAGGCCCTTTCCTGCTATGTGACCAATGAGCTGACAGTACATTCATGCATCAAGATGACGATACAGAATACGCGCATCCCATTGGTCGAGGTACTGTTGCTGTCGGAGAAGACAGCGGAAGACAACAGAGCAGCATGGACCGCGAAACAGAAGCAGATGCTGCTTCGCGGAGCGGTACAACTTCTTTGAGCAATGAAGCGAGTTCTCCTCCCAGAAAAAAAATGAAAAGGATGCAGAGATACAGGGTGGAATGGGAAAAGGTTCACAGCTGGGTGGAAAAGGTGCGGGAGAACGTCTACAGAGCGCACTGCACGGTTTGCCGGCGCACTTTTTCCATCGCCCATGGTGGACTGAGTGACCTGAAGCAACATGCTTCCGGTAGGGGGCACGTCAAAAACATAAAGGACAACAAATCTAAGGGAACCCGAGATAGACTTGTCGTCCACCAGGCAACCCCAGAGGCTGATTTGGTATGTAAGAAAAGTATGTTTTTAAATATGGGAAAATTATGGAAGCACAATGCAATCACTGGATACAAATAGACACATTTTCTCGTAATAATAAGGTGTGTAGGAAGTAATAGGAAGTGCAATGTATGTTACCATTATGTGAAAAAAAGATTAAATATTCTTAAGTACAGTTAATAGACAAGTACATTGAATAGATAAATAATACAAATAATCAATACATAGATGAATAATGATATACTGTATACACACACATATATCTATCACTATTGGTTTAAAATAATAAGAAGTGTGTCAGTTTGTATATAAAATGCATTGTTTGTATTGTACAGAGCAGGCAGTTGATATACTACACAAACTATACATATATATACAGTAAAATTTTGGCTTTTTTTCTTATTTACAGGTGACTGCTGCAGAGTTAGCTCATGCCTACCACATTGTGAAGCATGGTTTGAGCTATAACTCAGCTGACTGTGCTCTGAAGCTGAGTCTCAGAACACTAAATGACTCCAGCATTGCCAAGAAGATGTCTTGTGGGAGGACAAAAACTAAGGCAATTGTCACAGATGTCCTGGCTCCAAAGGCAATAGAAGAGGTCCTCAAAAAATTGAAAGGTGGTGCAAATCCACTCCCATTTTCCCTTCACACCGATGCCTCGAATAAGGGAAATCGGAAGATGTTTCCCTTGGCAGTGCAGTTTTTCACGCCAGACGATGGGGTTGTCAACAAGGTGATAGATTTTGTTGAAAATCCAGATGAGTCTGCAGAGGGAATAGTGAAAACAATACAAAGCTCTCTGGAAAACATGGGTCTATCCCTAGATCATGTTTCTGCATTCAGTGCTGGAAATGTAAATGCCAATTATGGCAGCCACAACTCGGTCTTCACAAAATTGAGAGAGGCCAACAGTGAGATCCTTTGTAGCAACTGCCATGCACATATTATCCACAACGCAGTAAAAAAGGCCCTGGACAAGCTCTCAGTGGATGTGGAAAATATTGTCCTTAAGATATACAGTTTCTTTTCCACCTCTGCCAAAAGGAGAGAGTCTCTCAAGGACTTTTGTGAATTCTGTGATGGTGAATTCCATGAAGTCCTGCGCCATTTGGCGACAAGATGGCTGTCACTCAACCCTGCGATCACCTGCCTGCTGCAGAACTGGGTCCAACTGAAGTCCTATCTCATCAGCATTGGTGAAGAATGTCCGAAGCGCCTGAAAGATCTGCTGATGTTGTCAGAAGATGCTGCTGGAGTTGAGGAAGAGGCAGACATTGTTGAAGTGTACCTCCTCTTCTGTAATAATGTCCTGTCAGTATTTGAAGACGTGGTGAAAAAGCTGGAGAAGAATGTAACCACATCCGTTGACCTCTTCTCCATCATGGACTCTTTCCGGAGAAGACTAAGTCAGAGAAGAGATGATGGGTTCTATGGGTCCCTAACCAAACAAAAGCTCCAGCGTCTCTCACCATCTGATGCTGATGCTGCCAGGCAGGAATTTACAGCCTTCTTAAACCAGGCCATCAGCTATGTTGAGCAGTGGTTTGACTTCTCAGCGGAAAACTGGCTCTTCCACCTGCAGCCCCTCTGTCTTGCATCTGGGAAGATCTCCTTTCAAGACATGGACAACATAACCAATGGGCTTTGCTTGGTTGGCAGGTAAGAATGAAACAATTGCAGGTGTAGTGATAGACCATGTTTTATTATTATTGATGGTTGTAAACAAATACAATTGATAATGTATTCAAATACAGTTCATATACTTGATGAATGGATGAATTAATAAAGAATAATTAATAAATATGATTGTATATGTAGTTAGTCATATACAAAATATGAATGAATAAAATAAGATTTTATTTATTTACTTCTGTAAATGACAACTTCTCATCTCTTCTGGTAGGCTGAACATCTCCATGGATGATCTGTATGATGAGTGTGTAACTGCAAACACACTCCTGGAGCGCCTCACTAAGGAGAAGGAAGCCTGGCAGAGCAAAGGAACAGCAGAGAGGTGGATGGAGGTTCTTCAGGCAGCTGAGCTTCCCAACATCCAAGCTGCCGTATCCTTTGTCCTCAGCATCCCATCTTCCACCGGCTTTGTGGAGAGGATAATCTCCCTTATGAAAAACAAATGGACTGATGTGCGGAACAAATGTTCCACCGAACTAATTAAAGCTGAGCTCATTGTCAGCCTCAATTATGAACTCTCTTGCTCAGACTTTTACTCTGGAGCACTTAAAGACAAACAATTCCTAACTGCAGCAAGAGCGCAGAGAAAATACAAGTGGAAAAAGTAGGCCACCTCGACGTAATGTTCACAAGTTGGTGTGTTTTTTTCTGTTTTACTACAACTGTAGCTCGTGTTGTGTTGTTTGCAAGTTTACAAGTTTTATACAGACTTTCAATTTGCATATTTTTGTTATTGCAATAAAATGTGCACTATTACAGATTAATGTTCTGCTTTCTATTTATTGTTTTATATTAATTTATACAGTTTTAAGTTTTCTGTAATAAAGTAAATGACTGGACGATTTGATTTTCATGCTTTCATGTAACTCAAAAATATGCATTTAATTCATTTAAGTTCCAGTCAATTAGTTCACTTCGGGTAAATCATTTCACTTACAAAAAAAGGGGCTAAAAAATTAATGACGCACAGGAGGGTGAAGGCGATCAGGTCGGCCGGCCCTGTCAGTGAGGCGTCCCTTATTTATTTTATTTCAGGGGGTTGGCAACACTAACTACAGTATCTCACAAACATGAGTACACCCCTTACATTTCTGCAATATTTTATTATATATCTTCAATGGGACAACACTAAAGAAATTGCACTTGATTAATGTAAAGTAGTCAGTGTATAGCTTGTATAACAACAACTCAACACACATTAATATCTGAACAGCTGGCAACAAAAGAAAATGTCCAAATTGTGCCCAATCAGCGAGTGTCAGGTGACTCGTTAGTGTTACAAGGTCTCAGGTGTGAATGGGGAGCAGATGTTTTAAATTTGGTGTCTTCTCTCTGATCTTCTCTCATGTTGGTCTCTAGAAGTTCAACATGGCACCTCATGGCAAAGAACTCTCTGAGGATCTGAATGAAAGAATTGTTGCCCTACATAGAGCTGGCCTTGGCTAGAAAAGAATGCCAATGAGTTGCAGCATTGTGGCCCAGACCACACAGTGGTTTACCAGGAATGGTTCCCCTCAGAACAGTCCTTGACATGGTCCACCAAAGAAGCTGAGTGCACCTGTTCAGCGTCTTGTTCAGAGGTTGTCTTTGTAAAATCAACATATGAGTGCTGCCAGCATTGCTGCAGAGGCTAAATGGGTGGGGGTTTGAGAAGGAAATTTTGTGCTTCCAAATTGGGCATGATTTAAGCGGCAACCTACTGAATATTCAAGACACAGGACCTTGTGGGAACTCAAACTGTGAACCTAACTCCAACACCATGTGAGAAGAGAAAATGTAAAAACCTGAAGTTGCTGGGAAATATAACAATCATAAATCAAGCGGTGTATGAGGCTTTGTTGTACTGTAGAAGAGCCATTAGCCAAGTACAACAAATCCGTCAAACAGTCTGCTGAAGACAAGCTGACTCAGCACATGGATTTCTGGAACCATATCCTGTGTTCTCACGAGACCAAAACAAACTTGTTTGGTTCATATGGTGTCCAGCATGGTGGGAGTGTGATGGTCTGGGGCTGCATAAGTGCTACCGCACTGGAGAGATACAGTCCATTGAGGGAACCATGAAAGCCAACAAGTACTTAACAGTCAAAACAGTTGCATGTGTTCTGGCATAGTTTTGATGAAATTATTATTATTTTTCAATTTTTTTTAATGTTAAAGCTACTGAATAAGAAGCGGTGTCCAAACTTATCTGCTAGTGTAGAAAGTAGTTCTGCATTTTTTCTCCAAGTTGTCATGAACCTGTGACTCATGACCTTTCACATTATTTAAAATTCAAACATCAAGCCTTTTCTGTTGCATCTTGTGGACTATTTTTTGTGACTACCAGTATAGATATTCTTTATCTCTTGTGCTACTTTTTCATGTGATCGTGAAGTTAAAAAAGTCAGTGGATTCATTTTGAGATTACTTCCATTGGTGTATGCAATCAATTAGTCTGCAAGGACTAGAACAGTTATACACAGCTTGCTTTCATTCCCCAAGGCATAAAACACAAACATTTTTTATTTAATTTATTAAGGTGACAATTTCTATATTACACATCTTTCATGTACATCAGCAATTTAACAGGGAAAAGAAAATATAGTGTTACCATAAACCTCTTATTAAAACCTTTCTTTTACAAAAGAAAATTTGTTATTGACACCATTTACAACTTGGTTTCATATACAGGAGAGAGACAGTGGTTTAGTTCGACATGAAGGACTCCGGAGAACAACAAAAAGCTGTGAGTTATGAAATTCACATATTCAGAACTGCATTATCCCTGGGATTTAACATGTGACCAACCCAGAACAATATTAAAACAACACTCTGTATAAGGGGGACAATCTGAGGCAAATAAGCAACTTGACCAGTCAACTTTTCATCAAGATACATTGTACATATTAAACTGACTTTGTCTCAGTAGTTGTTATCCCAGTTGAAGTCACAATCAGAACAGGCCAAGCGTCATCAACATGTCTTAGCTTTTCCACACTGGTGCATTTTTTTTTCAAAAGACCTTTATTGATGTCTGTGCAGCCAATCATCAAGTTGCTAAGAAAAGACAGCTGATGCCTGAGGGTGGAAATAAGGCTACTGAAGGCTAGTGACAAACACCATCTCACCATGCATGAAAAGAAAGTGGAGGGATTATTTTTTTTAAGTGCAGTGCTTTGTCAGACCAACGACACCTGCATCTGACATTCCTCAGTAACTATTCAAAACAGCAACTGCGCTGTTTCTTCCTATAAAGAGAATTTTCAACTCAAATGTTGTATGACAGCCTTACCAAACAAGTGTTTGCAGATATAACAGGGTTTGTACAAATTCAAAGGACCTTCGAGACTCTTGAGGCCTATATTATCAAATTTAAATAGATTCTATGAATACAATTGCAAAAAAGCACTTCAAATTAACCCTAAATGTGTGTTTTGACTTACCTAGCTATTAGCTAGCTGAGCTCTTCTTGTGTAGGACGCCAGTAGGCAACCAACAATATGACGAGGAGACTGTTTCACTTCAAATATTAATTGCTTACAGCCAGGATTGTATACCTTACATGGCTGTGGCGGCAGCTAGCTACTAACTTGGTTGAAACTGGAAAAAAGACCATTACTCCACTCCAGCTTTACAGAATTGTTTACCACTAAAATAATGTTCTGAATATCATGTAATGCCCCTTTAAGGGGTGTAGGCAAATTCAGGCAAATTTGGCACCTTGAAAACAATTATTAAAAGCACACAATACTGAAAAGACTTTGCACAAATCCTGTTATAACACAAACATTTGGGGGTTTCTCAGTTCTTTTATGTTCCTTGAATACCTGCAGATGTGCACAGATTTGCAGATATCCAGTGAATATAAATTTGCTAAAATTGGTTGTTTTTATGATCATTATCAACACCAAAGTAAGAATGGTTACCTGAACATATTAAAATCAGAAAGTATCAGTATCTTTTATGAAACAAAATGGCATCAGAGGAATATAGCCTGTTGTGAGGAGAAAATACTCAGAGGTAAAGCGTTCCATGAAGAGTAAAAAGGAAGACAAAAGTTTGAAATAGCTCACTGTATCTTTTTGTCAACCATTTCCAAATTCTTCTGAATGTCATTATTTTCTCCATTTATTCTGTTACTGGCTGTGGTGCAAGGAGGGTCATAATATGGCGATTCAACTATCGCTCACCCGCAAATGCTACATATGTACCAAGAGCTATATGCCATTTCTTTTGGAGTTTTGCAAAGTGTGCATTCAAAATGTCATTTAAGTTTCACCCTACATAGAAAAAGAAAAGGTTTGGTTGAATCTTAAAATATTTACTTCACCCATCAGATTTCTTTAGGATCCTGTTTTAACAAGGAAACTCCAAAAATGAAAACAAGGAAAGTTTAAAATGTCTCTAAAGCTGTTATTAAGATGAATAACTTATAAAATACTCTCATCAAGAGATCCCATTCCCCCTCACAGCGTACACAGACCGGCCCTATAAAACTAGGGCCAGTTTAAGCTCTGTTAAAGTCTTCCACTTTCCCACCATAAATAATGGAGGCTACAACACTTTTCACAATCATTAAGTGATTCACAGATCAAATACTATCGAACCAAGGACACCAGGCGGCTTCTTTCATGTTACTTGTATTAGGCATGTCACCCAAATCTCTTTGCAGCACTGAGATTGTCGGTTATTTAAGCCTTAATTTGGAGCACTTTTCATGAATTCACTAGGGCGCAGCTATCACATTGTCTTTTCTAGTTGCAGTTCTTTTTTTTTTCCTTTTTTTTTTTTTAAAGAAAAATAAGATCTAATTTAGTCATTAGTAGAGATGCAGATAAGAGATTTGAGGATATGAACAGGAGCAATCTTAGAGCGACAAAGTTTGCTTTTTGGTGAAACTTAACCCTGTTTCAGAAAAGAACACCCTCTCAATCTTGCCTTAAAATGAACCCTCTGACACTTTCATGCAGAGAAACTTAATAAGAAGAAATCAGGCAGTCATCTTGACAAAACATTAGAACCTGTGACCCTTCAGATTATGAGAAGTCCACTGTAGCGCCAAGGGCTCACTGCTGCCTGCCGTTTCACAATCACACCTGGGGAGGAAAAACTACTGCATTCCCATTTAACAGATGTCATGGAGGGTGAGTTTTCAGGATCCCATGCATAATTTGCTGCACATTTTGACATATGGGAGCAGCTCTAGTTTTGGTTTCAAAGAGTACAAAATTTTTCACGTACCAATCAAGCATGGAGAGGCCTGTGGTGAACACGTGGTCGAATGCAAATCCCAGCTTCTTTTGCAAACAACATGCAGGTCAACAGGCTCACACACGCGCCCATAGAAGTACCGTACAGGTGTGTGCATGCATGCATGAGCAGAAACCCATTAAACACCCGCTTTTTTTCTCAAGGGGCTCCCTGATTTTGAACACTGGTGGTCTTTATTTCTTCAGACTCCTGCAACCTGCAGTTCGAACTTCTCCTGGTGCCTCTCACTCTTGCCCAAAGCCTTCTGTCTCCTCGATGGCAAACATCAGCTTCTCCTTCAGCTGCTCATAGCTCTTGTAGGGTGGCAGGTCCAGTCTGTTGAAGCTGGGAGAGTGAAATAAAAAATAGGCTGTGTTAAAGCGTTCATTCTCCTTCAATGTATTTTTAAAAAAGGTAATACCTTTTTTTGTTTTAGAACTGAATGAACATCATAGAAGTCCCATAAAAAACTTTCAAATCAATCCTTGTGCTTTTCTTGTAGCTGTTTGGGATTATGTCCCTACTTATTGATTAGACCAAAGCTTTGTTTAATAACTATATTAAATGGTTTAGATTTTACTGAAGTGGGGTTGTATGAGGTACTTATCAACAGTCGATGTCGCTCAGTCAATCCCCAGTTTGGAGAACCAGACACATGAGAAATGTATGTAGAATGTATGATTGCAGACCAGGACTAAAACTATTTTCGTCCCCTAAAGAAAGGTCCAACCTAAGAAGAGTATACCTGTTAATGTGTACACTACATAGACTGTATACAATGTGCACTGATTCTTGCTGCTATCCACAGCTGTTTCATTATTCTCAAGAGTGGAACATCAATATTACTACAAAAAGGCACACTTTTATGAATCACACACTGCTGCAATTCATCTGATTTGGGCAGATTCCAATTGCTAGATGTTTGAGAGTCAACAATAATAATATTTATAGATTGTGTTCAATGAAGAGATGGAAGGACATCTTTATGAACCAGAATCTAGAAAAGAACATCTGCATTGTGTGGGCCTTTGTTAAAGTAGTTAAAACACATTATATTAGAGTCCCTGTGTGTCGCAGTACATTCATGCAACCCCATGTTATGAAATCCAAACTATCCCTTCAGATTTTTGAGCCACACTGAGACAATCAGCTGGAGGCCATACCATAATGAACTCACCATGTATGACTTCTGGGAAGCCAGTTTTCTTTTCCCACCTTCTCTATGCAGAACTTCTGGGGACCGTTGCTTCCTGTTAAACACAGTTAGTTAAAAAATAACCATTACTGTCCTGCATATCCATATTTAAGTTACAGTACTCCATAAAACAAAACATTTGAATTGAAATGAAAACATAACTGATGCTGATTGTTTGTGGAACTGATGTGCAACAGAATGCAGCTTTTTACTGGCTACTCCTTCCACCCTGTGTGAGGCTTTTCCCGAGTTTGTGTAATTTATTTCATCTACAGATTACAGCAGGCTCTGTCAGGGAGAATGTAAAAAAGCACTGGCACCAGCAAATGTTCTTTCATAATTTCTCTAATGTTAATCTTTTGTTTACTTATATCATTCCCCTTTTATTTAGTCTGCTTTTTCAACCTTTCCTTTTAGCTATTGCAGATAACAGCAAAAAGAAGATGCTAACAAACAAACAAAAAAATTTTAGTTACCAAACTGTCATTTCCTGTATATCAGTAGTTTAATTTCTTATAATCTGGACACAAGTATGACTGTTCACACCTCATGCAAAATAAAATATCTCTTTCATTGCAGCCTGTTTCATTAATTATTGGGGAGCCAGCCACTGCACAAACAGTCAGCATAAGTTAAAGACGTTTTAGTTTAAAAGAAGAACGTCTTTACAGTAAATCAAAACGAGACAAAATTATATTTAAATGAGGTTCAGAACACTACCCAGACACTGGTCTAGATGGATATTTATTAGGAATGCAATAGCAGTTTAAACAGTAGGATAGTGATGTAATTATTACCCATGAGGTCAGCAAAGCCTCCGACAGGCAGGCGACAGGTACCGGTAACAAACTGCAGGAGCCTCATCCTCTTCTCATTGTCCATCTCCTTAATTAACTGCAGGACAAAGTGGCATACTGTTTACGACGCCTTGACGATGTCAATGGAAATATTATACTGTATCCACTATACATTCAATATATACACTCCTTACATAAACAACAGCAAAATAAAACAAAGTAGGGAAAGATGGGTAAAGATGTTTTTTAAACAACAATGAACATGCACAATAAATGGGTTTGTATATTTCTAAGGGCAGAATCTGAGCATTTTAAAGCACTAGACTGAATAATTCACAAGTCTCAAAGCCTGTTTTCACCCTTTAAATTGTTTCAAAATAAAGTCTACAGACCAATGTGTGTTAACAAACATATCTGCATATACATTCACAAATATAATTTGTCCTTCACACAAGAAAGGGTGTGGCAATCAATTTTTCATCTCCACTGACTCAATACCCTGACTGTGTTGATGGATGCTGACGCACTGACCTGCCAGAACCAGATGATCTGTTTGCTGCTTCGAGCATAGTGTCTGTAAATGGTGTTTCTTTGCCAGTCCGCGAGGTCGATCTCCTGCATACCACACAGCATCACCTGAAACAGAGAAAAACATTTTATTATTTAAATATTTATTTTATTAATCTAGAAACACTCGAGAAGTCAGACAGTTCTCTTTGTGCATCCCATTGCATATAAGAGTTTATGGTTCTTTAATACCTCAAGCTCTTTGGCATCAAAATACTGCAGGTACTGCTGAGGGAGGACCTCATTGAAGCCTTCAAAGAAAGCCTGTGTCTGCTCCTCCACTCCTCTGGACAGCCTCCACTCTGCCACCAGCCTGCAGGATTAGATAGAGGCAAACACACAGATATTAAAACTCCAACTCAAACCTTAAAAAAGCTCAGTAACACCAGTAACACTGAGGCTGAAAACAATTATCTACCTGATGTACTCCTCCTTGTTCTCCTCAGTGACCTGGATGTCTCCTCCTCCTGGTTTCAGCTCGTGTGTGGAGATTTCCCCGAGGATCTCTTTGTCGACAGAGAAGAACATCTCCAGCCCACACTCCTCGATGTTGTTATCCCTAAAGAGAAGCATGTGCAATCACAGCACTGCACATCATCCAACCTCCCAGCATATTACACTAAAAAGACTGTGCTCGGCATGTGAAAAAGAAAAATGAAGAGGCTAAATCAATCCAAAATTCTTTTTAGATTTAGCCAATATAATTGAATTATTTAATGATATGCCCAGAGAGTTAAGCAGCTTTTCTTTTTTCCTTTTTTCTTTCTGCTGTGTGTATTTCTTTGGTTCCAAATCTAATGAAAGCATAACAGGAATAATCCTGTTGTGTAGCCAGGCAATACAACTGCAGTTCAATGTGCAATCCTGTATTCTACCTTGAAAATAAACAAGCCTTTAAAATGACATGTCTTTATTGTTTGACCTGCTGTTAAATCACCCCTCTTTTTGTGAAGCAAGTTGCAGACTTTGCAGAGTTTTTTCGTTTTTTATGCAGCTGTGCAATTTAATTCATTATTATTATTATTATTATTATTATTATT
>JAOWBC010001714.1:3712870-3723541 GCA_028566105.1 Hypoplectrus providencianus
TGTGTGTGTGTGTGTGTGTGTGTGTGTGTGTGTTAAAAAGTTTAGAAAGCAATGTTTCCAAACCAAAGAAAGATTGATGTTGCCTCACAAATAACATGCCAATAATGACAGCTGGACTTTGGGCATAACCTGATTCTAAGTAGTAAACTTATTGCATTAGCATCAATAGAATCTATATTTTCATGATCAGTATTGATACATTTCCCTGTTAGACATTATTTACAACCGTAAAAAAAACATTGGTTTTTGTATGGATCAAACAAAACGTAATGTGCTAACTAGTAAGCTTAACTGGTGCGCGTGATCAGGATGTAAACACTCTAACATGGAAACAAGGTTTGGGCACCACAGCACACAGTGTCTTTATGTTTGGGGTTTTAAAGTGCTAATCACATATTTCATGGTTGGAAAGAGTCGAGTTAGCAGTTCTCTTAGTCTGCCAAGGTTTTTTGCCTTGTGTGTTGTAGCTTTTATTTAGCATAGAGATGCTTGCTGCTTATATTCTCATAAGAAAGTAAATCAGGAGGTTCCCCAAAAAGCAAACTATTCCTTCAACCCATGGTTATTAAAGTCACAAAGTTTAACCAATACAGAGTTTTATGATCACCTAACCAGAAGAGACGTACATACATCCATCACTTACCTTTGACCGCTTATCCCTACTTGGATCGAGGGGGGCTGGAGTCGATCACACATTGGGTGAGAGTCTGGGTTCACCATGGACAGGTCCCCAGACTGCCACAGGTCTGACACATGGGGACAGACAACCACTCACACTTTCATTCACTCCTACGGGCATTTTAGAATCACCTATCAGACCCAACCTGCATATTTTGACTGTGTGAGGAAGGCAGTGCTAACCACTATAACACCATGTATTTCCCAAAGTGTAAAAGTTCATTCTTTACCTTGTTAATATTATTTAAATAGTAATAAAGTTTTAACATTGAGGGAAAGGGTTTCTCCCTCATTACTTCAAGAAATGCCAATTCTAATCACAGCATCTCAAACAGTTTGACTGGGCTGCCACTGTGGATGAAATGCTGATGTAACAGTTCGTCCTTGGTTTCCCTGTTGTCGGATTGGCTTAGAAAGTCTTGGACTGTAATCCATTCCAGGTTATGGCAGGTTAAGAGGTTTTCCAACAGACGAACAGTGTTAATGGTCTCATTTTAGCACTTTAAGAGTTGTGTGACCACACACTAGACTTCATGCTCTTTATTTGTAAGAGGTCCGCGTAAAACTCTGTGGCGACTGAAAGCCCCTGAGTAATGTCAGAATTTCAACCAAGATTAAAGATTTTCTATTTTTATGCCTCCAAATTACAAGAAGTCAGTGTTTCCTGGTGGGGGTGGAAAAGCCTCTGGAGCAGCATGTAGACCATCATGAGACATTCATTTTCCACTGAAAACCAGACTAATGAGGTTTCTTTGAGGTTGGAAGCTTCTTAAGACAGGGTGGATGACCCCCTGCCACCATTCAAAGGGAGGAAAACTCTGGGGTATTAGGTTACTAACTAATTGCTGACTGCTGACTGACTCGCTTTGTCTCACTATTTATAATAACATCACCACTGGTGGCTGTTAAATTCAATACATACACACAAAAATAACAGTATAAGAGGCTTGGAAATATAGAAGGACCAAGCAGAGGCACCTTAATATTGCTTCAGACCCTGGAGCTACATGTGTTCAGGGCCTTCCATTCCTGCACTATGCCAGAAAATAATAAATCAGAACCCTTCCTAGTCAATGAACAGCAACAAAAAGTGAATGGACTGACCTCCTAATCAGTGAACAGAACATGAAGCCCATCAATATCAGATCATGTCAACAGTGAGTCAGGACAAACAGGTAAACAGCAGAAGTTTGTTCTCTTCCAGCCCCTTGCTTCCTCCCACAATCCAAAAACATGCACCTTAGGTTTAATTTGTGACTCTAAACTAACCGTAGGAGTGAATGGGAGCATAAATGGTTGCTTGCATCTATGTATCAGCTCTGTGATAGTTTGGTGACCTGTCTGTCTCTCGCCCAGTGTCAGCTGGGATTGTCCCCACCCCCCAAGGACCTCGAGCAACAGATATCCGCTGACCACACCAGATAATCCAGTGGAACTGGTTGTTGCCCTCAGAAGCAACTTCATTGTCTGACCCACAGCTGATGGGTTTCCAGATAGAGATACATTAGAATTAGCCTGTGCATTTATTGAATATTGGACTGGGACTGAGATTTAGAAAGGATGCAGACAAGTGTGTATGAAGACAGTGAACATTCAAATGTCTAGCCAATTAATTTCCTGTATCCAGGGACAGACTGCACTGATCAACATTGCGATGGGGATCATCTGTGACCTTCCTGGCCCAATATTGATTACAGCAGCCATGGTTAAAGTTTAAATTACACTGTTTATATTTAAACATTGTTCAAAGCTCCTGTCTGGCTCTTGGTCTGTGGAGGCCTGGTGATGTAAGCCCCAGTTAACCCCTGCATGAGGGCACCAGTGGCTGTAAACAGTGCCTCCTCAGATCATTCTATGGCAAATGTTTTCTAAGCTTAACATTACAGTTATTCCCATTAACAAAAGCTAGATTTTGTCTAGATGACTGCGATTTTAGAACATCTCAGAAAAAGAGAAAAATGTTTCTATTTTCTCAGGATCATAATGAATAGCTACACGTTTGTGTGTTTTATGTCAGTGGCTTTAAATGAATACATAAAAGAGCAAGTGTTTAGTGACATGGTGGGTGAGTAAATAAGAAACCACATAAGTACATATAACCCCAGGGAATAGGTCTATGTGCACAGATAAAATAATGAAAAGTTCAGTTTAGGTTAATTCTGTGCGTGCGTATTCCACTGTCTCATTTCTTGGTGACAGAAGTGTCTCCGCTTCCCTTGTAGGCCTCCTCTGCACACAAGCGTGCAACAAATCCATACAGCTAGGACACTCTTTGTCAAACATTTACCCAAGGCAGGCCGGGGAGCTGAGACAGGGAGCCCTCATCGGACCTGTTTCTATTCTCACTTTAGAGCCAAATTGTCCGACCGCACGTGTAAAAAGTGAGCTAAGTTAGTCTGCTTCAAACTCTAACACGCATACAGTTTGATTTCTTGTCAGCCCTTTACCGCTTTGACCTAAACGTGTCCATTTAGACATCGCCTTAAACATTTATTTGCAGATTTATTTGCAGCTTTATCTTGCCACTCATGCGTGCGCACACAGACCGACACACACACACAAACATACAACTCCCTTTTCCCCTCTCGCGTGAAAGATTTAACCTGGGCATGTCAGGGAGCTTATTGCTTTGCCCGCAGAGCTCCAACAATACCACTTCCCCTGCTCGGCCCCGCAGCTTTTTAAAACTCGACGTTTAAAAAATTAAAAAGCGAGTCGGCGTGCGTTGCATAACAGCTGGGTGGTTATGTAGCAGAAGTAGCAGAACTTCATCTGCGGTGTAAATATAAAGCAAGACGTAACGGGAAAATGGCTGTTCATGGTGATTGGTGCACGAAAAGTCAAGATGGACCGAATTTGAGGTTGTCATTTTCTGTATTTGATTTGTTCTAATGCATCTAACTGTGTGGAGTATTTCTGTGTTTGTGTGTGTCTCTTTGTATCCCCGTGTTGCAGGCTCGAGTCAGGAGGGGTTGGCACACCAGTGTGTAATTTTCTATGTATAACTCTGGCTCCGAGGCATTACGGGCAGGGTTGCCAGAATATGTTTTTTTCCTTTTTTCTTTGAAACTGAGATCTAAACACACACCTCACACAAAGCAGAAATACACACATTCTTAAAAACTGTCAACATATGGACACAAACATAATGCTCATGGGACTTCTGGGAACATATAATTTTGCTTTTGTAAATGCATCTGGAAGAAACCCCTGATACTTTCTCGAGTCCATACCTCTGTTAACCCTCCCTCTCACTCTCTTTTCTCCCTCTGGGGAAATTATGCAGGATAATGTAGAAAGCACATGAGCTTATATAGATTTGCACCTGTTGTCTTGGAAGGAGAACAAAACATCTAAGACCGTTTGTTCTTTCCTGTGGTACGAGTGAGAAGAAAGAGGAATAAACCTCAGCAATGTGCAGCCACACACAGACATCCTTATTGAAACACGTGCACTCATGCATCCACCCATCCACGTGTACTTATAGACATGCACTTGGCGTCTGTTTGCACACAGACAGAGGTCAAAATGTTTCATGATTTTAAGGCATATACTGTCACTTGTCTACAGATTATTTCATTTTTTTTTTTATTTCTTATTTAATTGTGTACTAAAAATACCAGTTGGAATTTCCAAAACACCAATGTATGTTCTTTATTTCAGTACATTTCATATGTATGCTGGTCAAAGATTATGCATTGAAATTACTTGGTCAAAACTGAATCCCAGTTTAAATTAACTTCTCCTGGTAACCATGACACCCCATATCAACCAAAGCAGTTCCAGGGCTGGATTCGGAGCCAGTGCTCGTGCAGGTTTGCAGTTGGTTCAACTTACAAACGATCTCCTTGCTTTTCCACAGGCTCCGGAGCCGCATCATTACGTCACTGTACACGTCTCCGCTCTCTCACCAGGTTTATTGACAACAAAGGTAGACTACATCTTGCTCCTGACTTTGCGAGCTGACACAAGCATCTCAACACCACCGGTACAACACACGCTTGTCTTAATGGCTTGATCCTTCGTCTTAACACTGACCGTTACATGTTGATGTTGGACTTTGTTTCGAGGTAACGCTAGTGCAGGTCCATATCACTAACATTCAGCATTCAAACATATTAAATTAAATGAAAAGCACACACTTTCGTTTGCTGTGTTGGTCCTGATAACCCCGCCCCCAGCCCCTGATGTAGGTGGCTCTTGGTTCAAGACCAGCTAAGAGTTGGGGCCACTCTGGAACCAGCTTTCTTGGCCGTGATCCCCCCTCGTTGACGTTGGAAAACAAAAGAATCATTCACAATTGGGCACCGTCTGGGTATGACCAATCCACCATCAGCTAGCAACTGAGTTTGACTCACATCCAATCATGACACAGCCACTCCATTCCATTCCCAATGTGAGCTAACACACCACGTAATGTTATGCATAACTAATCATCTATTTTAAAATTCAATCATTTCTATTCCAGCCCTTTTTTTGTTTTAGTTTGTTGCTTATTTTTAGTGCTGTCCTCATGCCTAAATGGCGTAATAGGGTGTGTGCAAATCACTCCCAAATGTTGTTGTTGTGAAAAGTCTACATGATTACATTGTCAGGTTTAGGAAAAGGATCATTGTTGGAGCCAGAAGTGGAGTAGTTATGAGGGTGACGTGAACCTCGGAAGTTATGTAAAAAAAAAACCCAAAAAACTGCAAGCAAGTTATGTCAAAGGTGTTAACTTTTGTTTGCACACGGGACACAAACCCTGTTTTCCTGGGGGAGAGTCTGCTACATTTGTGCAAGATGGTGGCAGAGGACTGTCTCATATGTGAATATTAGTGGTATTTTGCTTACTGTACAAACAATCTATACTGATATTTTTGAGGGGAAACCAGTCTGGTATGTATGTCACTTTTGGAGTTTCCATGCATTTATTTAATATAATTTAATCTATCTAATCTACTTAGCCAGGAAGAAGTGGTTTGGTAGCCTAAATTCAACAATGTTTTTGCTATATTAAATTGGGTTTGTTCCATTACCAGTGAAATGCTCATAAGGGTTTTTACAAACCAGTGAAACACTCGTGTCGTTTTGGGTGCTATTGACAGATGTCCGTTTCTGTTGTTACAGTTGGAGATCTTGTTTTCTTGTACAGAAATGTCATTAAAATAATTTTGTACAGCTAACAATCTGTTTTTGACAGAATTGGGGTAAAACTTTAGATTGCTGTTTTCACTTTTGCTTTTGGCATATTGCCCAACAGTATTGTATACAAAACCTCAAAACTGCTGGGATTAAGCTACCTCAATAGTTAGAAAAAATGTATTTGTAACAGCTATGATAATAAATTGCCGGATGCTGCAGTGCATAATGCAGAAACCTGAAGTGCCTTAAAGCACCTTAAAGTCACGTGTGCACAATGAGACCAATGCAGTTTATTTGTAAAAAGCAGAGAAAAATCTCAGGTCAGTGTCATGCAAACTCAACTACATGAACTTCTGAACCGAACTAGCATATGTTGTGTGCAATTAATCCTCTCAGCATCAACTGATGCTCGTAACATAGCAGCAATATGGTACATGCATGTTCAATAACAACCAACATCATCACCATTGCTTTTCT
Organism: Hypoplectrus providencianus; assembly: GCA_028566105.1. Taxonomy (NCBI): domain Eukaryota; kingdom Metazoa; phylum Chordata; class Actinopteri; order Perciformes; family Serranidae; genus Hypoplectrus; species Hypoplectrus providencianus. The sequence goes on from JAOWBC010001714.1 coordinate 3,719,150, forward strand.
CCTTGTGTGCGATCCTGCAGTCACATGCTCTGTGCTCTCTTTAACCCCTGAGGCTTAACATGTGCTTCAGGATGTTGTGATCTGTGTCACATGCGTCTGCTCATGAATGGACTAATGTTCATGTCAGACGAACAGAGGGGAGCTGTGCATTGAGACATCCTTATAGCTTCACGGAAACTGTCTCTTGTTGATCAAGGAGGACTTGTTTGTGCACATCTGAAAAATGGGCTGTCCGCAGTAAAACCAAGAGTATTTTTACAATTCTGCAGAAATCATTAGTTGGACTAGATCTTAGCAAATAGGGAGTTGTGGTTTATTGTGTGTGCTTCAGGGTTCTGGGACAAAAACGAATGAACAAGCAAAAAAATGTCCTTGAAATTACAATCCTTCAATATGTCTGGTGATGCTTTTCAATGCATTCTGCGTAAGAAAATTGATAGCAGTCGTACACAGAATAATAAAGATTTTGACACTGCTGTGCTTGCATTGGCAGGAAATGCCGACCAACCAATCCGCTATGTCAACAAAAAACAAAAAGACCAACAGTATAGGTTGAGGATGGCAGGGAGAATGGCTCTGTCTGTTCTTTGAAACCGGCTGCCATTTTCCAGCCGTGGGGAACAAGTGTGGGATGTGTGGCAAACTACATAAAAACAGAAATCTTCGTGGTAGGAAATTGCCAGTATTGAGTGAAAGCATATGATTTCATAGTTCACTGAAATTGAATCAAAAAGGGACACGACAAAATCTAAAATAGGGGGCAAGAAATGCACTCAGAATGAAAAAAAAAAAAGAAAACCCCAGCTGGGCAGCTCTGCTCGCTGTGCGTTATAAAAAGACAATCCTCATCTTTAATACATGATGTTTGTATTATAGCAGCAGTTGTTAGGCTTTTTCTGGCCGGGGATCCTCATGAGGAAGTGTGTTGTCTGTGGACCTGCGCTTTTAACTAACACTGGCACTCCTGTCATGTGAGGATCCATTTTGGGTTCTGACGCAACGCTGGGGAAGCATTACATTACAGCTTTATACGAACACATGGCATCAAAACACTGATGTGTTTCGGGGGGGGGGTGACATGTGGTAAATAAAGCGGAAAAAAGTAGGGTATCTTTGTGCAGGAGAGCGCACCGATTAGATTGTGTTCCACAAGTCAAATAGCTCCTATCTGTTTGTTATGGGAGGGGATGGTCACTGTTTCCAAACACTGATAGATTCATTTGAAGCTGGGATTGGGTCCTCCTCTTCGCCACTCGTGACGAATCCCACTAGGGCAAAGGTCATGAGGGACCAGAGGGAGAGGGAGGGGGAGAATGAAAGCAGCATGCAGAAAAAGGAGCCAGACCCTGTATTGTTATTTCCCTTAAATCTTTACCCAAATGACAAAAACTCTTAAAATAGAGTATTCTGTTGCAGGGTCAGCACGAGGGGACATGCTGTAGGTTGCTTGAAGCGATGGGAATATTGATGAAATGACGGATTTAATACATTTCAGTCCGCATTTTGATAATTGCTTCTGCTGTGTGGACAGAGCACAATGAGGAACACAGAAAGCAAGCAAGGCAGCAAGAAAATGAGGCAAGACAAAAGGAAAGGGGGTCTGGTGTTGTGCAACAGCTTGACATTGATCATTGTTGTCGAATGATGACGCGGCAGTCTATTGTCTCATCTGTCTGCAGCGTGCAGCCTCTCCCTCGCTTTTCTGCCTTCTCTCTCCTCTGTCAACTCTCACCTCTCAGAAACTTTTCTTTTGCAGCGCCTTTTAGATACTTTTTTCCAGCTTCTATACACTTAAAGGCAGTGTTGTGATGGATGCATGAAATCCTTGAAAAAGCTTATAATTTAATGTTGCATTCATGATTTGAAAGGTGCTTGATTTTTGGAGAAAGTGCTTGTAAATGCTTGCAATTTTTACTGTATTTTTTTCTCGCAACAAACAGCCATCCGACTACAACTAATCACATGTTCAGTGGAAAAAATAATTAACTGGATGGGCTGTCTATTCGTTTGACATAAGGTCAGCGTACAGGTGGTCGACAGGCGACCTTTTCAACCTGCTGTTGGGAGTCTGCTCACCTATGTGTGCGCACATCAGGGCAGCGTTCAGCAGTTTGTGATTCAGAGAGCAGAGGAGAATTTTAAACGTGCAACTATGTAGGGACACAAATGACTTACTATTGTAGAACTAACATAAATAACATAAGGCTACTTTGTTAGCCTTCTAATGGCCTGCTGGCCATTTTTTTTTTTTTTTTTTTTTTTTTTTACCTTTTTTTCTTTCTGAAAGAGGCCAGTTTGGGTTGATTGGAAAGACAATCTGGACAACAAAACAATTACACACTTCTCTTTAAAGAGAAGAAGAGAAGAAGTGTTTGTGAGGAAAAGTGAGAAAAGTGAGTGAAAGTGTTTGTGAGGAAAGTGTCTTTTTCTTGATTTTTAAGATTATTTTTTTGGTATTTTTCCTGCTTTTTGGATAGTGACAGTGAGAATGGAATGGGGAGACAGCAAAGAGACCACGGGGTAGACTCACAACCGGTTCTGTTGCGGCAAGGACTGTAAGTGATACTTGCTGGGTCAGCGTAGCCACCGGGACGCCCCGAAATCACTTTTTTAAATGGGTCATGTGACCTCTGAGGTCATGCTATCTGAATGAAAATGGGCTCAATGTGTTAAAGTACGTCTCCTCTGTGTTAATGTGTGTTATTTTGTCACAAAGTTTGAGGTCTGCTGAGTAAGACAGTTCATGCTTTCTGAAAAGAGGCATTGCCATTGAGACATCTACAATATATTTAATGTGCACCACAAGCCGAATGCTATTTAGTTCCATAAGATTTGAGAGATGACACATCTCTAAAACTTGGCAACTCACACCAAAACATCATAAATAGATAAACAGAACAATTAAAATAAAATATATCTACTTTGATTTTGTGGGGAACTGTGCCTTTTCATTTGGATTTTAGCGTTTTAGCAATTGGATTTTAATTTTCAAATTTTTAAACAATATCAAACCAAGTGTCCCTTTTGTTTGTGACATATCATGTAATGTTTTTTTCTGCTTTGGCCCTTTGGTTAAATCCATGAATCCTCAGCAATTAAAACCCCAAAAACACACACAAAAAAGAAATAATTAGAGAAAATGCACAACTAAAATCCTAATCGAATGTAAGAATAATATAATAATAATAGTACTAAAACAAAGGAAACTGTGTAGTAGTGAAGACAAATACTATGTTATTTAAAAAGTGTTTTTCTAAAAAAGAGCAGTATTCTACTACTTCATTTCATAAACAAAAGTGGTAGGGACCCTGCCACAAAGAATTTAAGTGACACCTGCTCCACACAGGTGGTGTTGTGCTGATTAATGACTGTGAAGCTTTGTGCAGTGGGCTGCATTCAGTCTGACTGGAAGTGTTCTCGCTGGGTGTGTATCCACTCTGCCGGCCAGCCACTTCACATTAAAAGCTTCCTGAAGAGCTGAAATGAGTGGAAATAATCCATCAAATATATTTCCCCCTCAGCCAAGCAGTTATAACACAACACCTATTAGGTTTAATTTTGGAACAGCAGCAAAGGAAAAGTCGAAAACTCTCAAATGCAAAAGCAAGAAAGCTAATTTGCTCAGAGGGCGCGCAAATAAAATGAGCTAGAGAGGCTCGGAAAACAAACATGGCATTTATGTTTAGTCTGCATAGGTGACACATTTTAAGCTGCACAATTTCTCAGGAGATATTAAATATGTACAGGTATTTGTCCTTATAAACAGGAAAGATACCAACACACTGACTCAAACAGGCAAAATGTAATAGAAAACCAAAATTCTGTAAAGTGACATAAAGAACTGTAACCCTTTAAATAATACAGACTATATAAAATAGTTTATGATTAGATATGAGAGATGCAACTACCACTATAGATTACATAGAAAAGAATGATGGAGTAAAACAAAGTGGCCTCAGATATTTCACATTCCCTCTGGTCCAGACATTCAAATATCCAGTTGTGTGTTTGTGTTCCCTAAAGTGGACTGCAGAGTCAGTGGGATCTCAGTGGTCAAAGGTTTTGTTTTATTGTACCGTTGGTCTTGGGATTTAGGACTTCCTTTATGTGGCTTATGGCAGATGGTTGAAGGTGGTTTGTGTTGATGTCTGCCGTGCATGAGTTATTACTCCTTAATAATATGTTATAGTGCAGCGATGGCCTCTGCAGCTGCATGCCAGTGTCTGACGTACGGAAGGTTATGGTATGGGGCCTCCGTGTTCATGATATATGCCGTCTAGGTTACATTCCGATTATAATATCCACATTCTTGAAATGTATCCAACTAATTTTGTGTCTTTTGATGTACTCCCTCCTGCAGCAGTCCATACAAGACAGCACAGCAGAATACTT
>JAOWBC010001714.1:3723641-3745310 GCA_028566105.1 Hypoplectrus providencianus
GTGTCTTTATACATGGATGCTCTCTCCAGATCAGGGACGGCAACTGGGGCAGGTTGAGGCAATGACAGGGGGAGGGACAGGAGGTTGCTTTGTGCCCCAATGTTTGAAAAAAAGAATGCAGAAAAAGTTTCCTCTTGGATGTCCACACGTTAGATAAAACTTTTGCCCACCAATCCATTAACTTTAATAGATTAATTTAAGGGCTTATTGGAGAAACAGTGTTTGGTATTTTCCATCTCAGTACCCCAATGTTCCAGTTTTGCTATCAGACTCCCTCATGTCTAATTGGAAAGAATGCAGCAAATTTGTTGTGAATATGGGTCGAGTTTATTGATGTTGGAGGCCCGATGATGACATTGTTGAGGGGTTGGGGGTCAAGGCAGAGCTCAGGGGCATGAAATTTTAAATGAGGACAGAGGGAAGGCTGACACAGCTCCCTCCCTGGACTGTGTGACCTTCTGTCCTGCCAAAATATCCCTGAGAAACTTGTGGCACAGGAGGGGTGACACTGCTACCAATCTTCTTGCCGCACACTGCGAAGTTGATCAAAGAGCGTATTTGCCAAGTGCTGCAGCATTCCTTTAGGTTTGTGCAATTGCACTGCTCCTTGTGCTTTTTGACTGCAGCTGAAAAATCAGTGTGAGGACTGCATTCATCCAAGTAAAGGTCCAGTCATGTGTGAGAGCCAGTGGGCCAGGGCTCGGCCTGCCTGCGACTATTTGCTTTTCCAGCTGTTTCCTAGACTCACCCTGTGAGTGGGAGAGAAAGTGGTGTGTACGTGCATGTGTGTGTCAGTTCGGAGGTGGGGAGTGGGGGCGTTGAAGTGAGATGGAGAGATTCCAAGTTCTAGGAAGGAAGATAGTGAGGAAGAGAGAGTAACAGAGAAAGCGTGTGTGTTTAATTGAAGTGAGAGTGTCTTCTGTTCCTATTACACTGTAGTGTGTTTGCACAGTGGAAACACCCCTAGACAACCCAGGTACCTCATACAGTATACACACACACACACTCTCTCTTCCTCATACACACTCAAACGCAGAGGAAGATGAAGTCCTGTGTGCGCATGCCCCCTCACATAAACACGCCCATATGCTTGGCTGCCCCGCATATAGACTGATCCGCCTCTCAGACACAAAGCCACAAGGGATGGCCTAGATTCCAGCACATGCACACACAGGCAGGCTGTAAGGAGAACCATCACGCACACATATACATTTCAGTGTCATGTAAGCTGTAGAATGTACACATGTGGTTACAGTTTCAGTTTTTGTTATTCAGTCAACATTAATCCATACTCGACCACATCATTCTTGTGTTTGATGTTCATTATCTCTGGAGGCTTTGAGGCACGTGTGAACTATGCACCACCATGCTTTTTTTTTTATTGTGATTCATGCATGAATTTAAGCTACAGCTCTAGGTTGTGTGACTTAAACATACTTGCCCATAACCATTTAGCTTTGACATTTATATTTAGGCACTTGGCCAAGAGTCAAGCAAGATCAGCATCATAATGATTTGAAAATGAAAATTGCCTGAAGAATATGAGCTTTTGAATCAGAAAGCACTCACAATAATACCAATTATAATGGGCTAGTAAAGCATGAAGTACAAAGCTTTATGATTTAAATTATATTTAAGATCAAATCTTGCACTTTCACTACTTTCAGTTCACTAGTGTTGGTGGGGGTACTTTGGATTTTTTTTTTTTATCATACTAAAAATTCTCAAATCCAGTAATTTACTGTCAATTTAAGATATGTCCTCTGGATTACTTTTGGGATACTTCAGAATCCTCTTCCTTTGCTTATTTTGCTTGGATTTATATTGAATTTCCAGAAACAAATTTCTCGCAGTATCTTGACCATGCTTCTCCTTTGCCACTGTGTGGCAGGTGTACTGAGAACTGTACAAATTGCTTTATATTAATTTAGAGCAAATAAAACAAAAATAAATTGACAGGGCACTCTGAGATTGCAGGCCTGGGGACATGCCCAAGGAACTGTAAGTAATATATAAACCATATCAAAATGTAACTTTGTGGAAACCATAAAATATATGGAGTTTTGCATATATCTAATCCTGTTACTTGTATTTGTCACTCCCACAGAGAGTATTGTATATAGTATATATAACACAGAATACAGTGCTACATAAAGAAGAATGTATAGTATTGTAAAAAAATAAAATAAATAAATAGCACTGATCAATTGCTATATCAATGTAAAAATGTAAAGTTTAGTTTTGTATGGAATACCAGAGAGCATATTGCTGTATAACAATGGCATATATTGCAAAGTTTGGTATAGAATAACACAGAATGTAGCGCTTTATAACAAAGTAATGTATTTTATGGTTTAGTATAAACCAGTACAGTTCAGTAGTCGTACAGTATTATGTATTCTGTAGTTTGGTACAAGAAATCACCAAATATAGTGGCATATAACACTATAGAATATGATAGTAATGTATAAATAATCAGAACGAAACAGTCTGGAGTAAGAAAGCAGTCTGTTATAGATATTATTTGAAGAAAATGAAATCAGAGCAACATTACAGCTGTTTGCCAGAGTAGATGTCCCATTCAGCCAACTGTGATGATTGTGTTGATGTAACTGTAACACCATCAAACTCTCACTGACAAATACACGTCCACTGCCTTACAACAGCTCCATACAGTTGAAAAAGCCAAATAAAAGATATTGTGCAACAGTGTAATCTCCGGACTCATTCACATTACTTTCAGAAAAGCAAGAGGTGGGCTTCCATGATGATAGGTGCTTTTTAACATGTATCATGCCTCTTGTCACATGGTGAATAAATTATTTCCTTCACACAGCACTGAAAGTCTTGAAAATCCCTGATCCGTTCACAGAGGAATCAAAGCCATCAAACTGCGGGCTTCAAGTTGCTTTTTTTTTCTCATCTATCAGAAAGACACAGGGCTAATGTTGCCACGATCAAATGACCTAAAGTTTGTATGCATGAAGAAAGACACCCTAGCCCAACTTCCCAAAGCTTGTGCTGCTGACTCCAAAGGCCTTCAGAGAAATAACAAGAAATGGGTTGAGGAAGCATATCACTCCTAATTACAGAGTGGGTAACGTGGTAATTGAGTGCTATAATAAAGCATCCCAGGGGTGACACAGTATAGCACCCCAGGGCCCCACCGTACTATCTGAGTCCTTCCATCAAGTCGACAAATTTGCCCCGTATTCATGTGTACTTGCAGTTCATTTGGTTATAACGTTAGTGACAATGTTTTTCACTACACTTGGTATGTGTGTACTATCAGTTACCAGCAGTTTCCAGAACACAGAGATCAGAAAGGGAGAGAAGAGGATGCTGGAGCTTTCATATATTATGTATAGGTAAATCATTAATAATTAATGATGGGAAATGTGGAGTTACAAAATACATGCAACATTCAAATTCAGCATTGTCAAAACACAAAACACTTTACACATAAATATTGCCTATAATAGTAAAAATATGGGAACATTTCTCACCATTTCTCCAGTCTTGGAGGCAAGTAAAAGGTCTGATCATAACAAGCTCCATCACGGTTATAATTGCCAGAATTAATTATGTATTTTGTTTTTTCAAATAAACAATTATTATTATTTTTTTACGAAATTGTTTACTACCTATCAGGCTGTGTGATACTGACGACACCCCCCCTATATGGTAAGGAGACAGCTGGCTCGAAACTGATATGCTTGTCGACCAATGGGAGCAGACGCTATTCCAGAGTGGAGAGCTGTGATTGGACAATAGAGGGAATATATATGTATAGATATGCCTTAGTGTTAAACCGTGGGGGCGGGACTATAAGAGAAGTGCTGCCTGTCTATGTTGATACAGATCTAAAAACTGGACTAACAGAGTGTCTGCTTACGTTGCCCTTCGCATGGACTAATGTAAGTTATTTTGCACTTTCTCGTGTCTTTGGACGAGTTCCACATAGTGAAAGAGGGTGTGACATTATATTAGCATCGTAGTTTTGCTCGGTCTCGTATCGTTTTGCTGAGAAGTGCTTTCAGGCCGAGTGGCACACGCGCTTTTCAGGCCAGTGAAGTGTACTGCTGTTAACGTAGCGTTAGCTGTTGTTATTGCTCTCTAGCGGGCTGCAATATTTTGACATGCCGCCGTCACAAACAATACACTCAGTGTGCTTAGGCGTACTGTCATTATAGATGAGCCATTTCACACAACACACAAAACAACAATAGCCACGGTGTGATAATTTAAGGACATTTTCGTATTGTAACTGCTGGTACTGCTGCCGTTTTTGTTAGCCAGTGTCCGAGCCCCGTTAACGCTGGGTCCGCTCATGTGTGGAGAAAGGGGGACGACGAAACCCCCTTTTAAAAATGTAGCAGTGAATATGGCCGTGCATGTTCGTGAATGCACTGAAGTCGCAGCTTGAGTTCACAGAACTGTAATAAATTGTTATTCTTAGGTTACCACAAACAAGCGCTTCTCTCACTAACATGTTGAATTGCGGCTCTGCTTTTCGTCCCACACTTTCCTAAATAAATGGCAAGTGAAGGTAGCAGTGTGAACCATCCACAAACTTGAAAGTTTGTTTCTGTGAAGTGCTACATTGTGTGTAACTTGATTGCCGAAAGTCCCAGAAGTGTCGAAGTGTTACGCTGAAGGTCTAAAGTCCTGTTCTCAGTGGTGTTTTCCTCTGCTTGAGTACTGCAACTATTGAATTGCCAGATTTATTGAATGACGTTTGGCGTAACACTGTGTCCATACGAGATCTAACTGGACGTCATCAGGGCTACCCATTCGCCAGCCCCCCGATTGACCGTTAGATTGCCGTGGCTTATCACTCCTGTTAACAGTTTAGTTTCACACGGACGAAAAGTTTTATTTAGCGTGAAGACAAATTTAGGAAAAAAAGGGGAGATTGTGTCTAACTCCACAGGCTCGGATAATTGGGCTCCAAAATTCGGGCTCCCCCTCCCCTACTGCACAGAGTGAATTTTACTATGCCACACCAGGTAAGAGAGCTTTCATTAGCTTAGTTTAGTAATAGAAACGCAGTAAAGTCTCCGATTAGCATTTAATGTTTCAAGCTAGCTGCTGCACATGAGAAAAGGAAAAACCTGCAGCTCGTCTTTGTTTCCTCGCTATACCGCGTTTACATGCGTTATGACCACATGGCAGTGCACATTGCATTTTCATTGCAGCACCAACTTGTTCACTAACCAGCCTCGTCCCGGTTATGTTTTGTGTGTAGTGTTATTGTTATAGGCGGGTGCTTCCCTCCACATTCCACATGTGTATGCCTGCAGCAGGCGGCCAGTGCGCAAATCCCTGCAAATCCCAAAACACCGACAGCAAAAATAAACTCAATATGAGGTTATTACGCTGCATTGACTTAATATTATTTCCGACTTTGTGTGTACAGTGACAGGCAGATGGATGTTGGGATGTGGTTTTTTAGAAGTGTTCCTTCCTGGAGGTTGTGAGTGTCTGATGTGGAGGAGGCTGCTCCTCTCTGCAGGCGGGGAAGACAAAGGGACGGATCAGCATGGAGCTGTGTTTAGTAAAATGGGCCCGGACAGATTTCAGTCACTCAATGCAGTTACAGCAAATTATGTTGTATGACTTTTTGGTGTCTTCATTGTTCAACATATAATGCAATATAGACTCAGTCATTTGAATAACTTTAAACATATGGTTCACTATTGTGGATGGCTCAAGAGTGCAACATCCAGTGTTTTTTTTTATTTTTTTATTTTTTTTTTTATGTTGTTTTTGTTTTTCAGAGTAGACTTAATTGCTTAGCTGTTATGGCTATGCAATTTGCAATCTCCATTGAATAGCAGCTAATAATGGCTAATATCTTACTTGCAGGCTGAAGTTTTAAACAGAGTTCACACAGGTGCTTTAAACATTTTTTAACGTTTAAAAAGTGCAGTATAATTTACATTGGATGCTACTCTAGTAATAAGTCTGCACACAATAGGATGACAACTTAAGTTTGAAACTTCGACTTTGATGTGATGTCACTCTTTTGCAGAATGCTGCCATGACACAGTGACACACAATTTGGATTATTTGAAGCACAGTAGCCTAATATATGATATAATGAAGTGAAATGATCAATATGTGGTGTGTACTGCGAATAAAAAATGTAACCTACCACAGTTTTAGAATGCTGGGAAAGCTTGAAAATGCCCCTTGTAATGCTTTATAACCTCTTGAAAGAGCTCTAAATCAGAATATAGGCTATTCATTTTACTGAAAGAGAAGCATTATCTCTAAGTACGGGCAGATTTTTGATTTTCCACTCATACTAGAAGTGGTTCTTGTCTGAAGAGCTATTTATTTTATTTATACTTAAGAGAGTGTTTCGGTGAATTGTGGTGAATGAAATTACTTTTCTATTTTAGTACAGTCTCTAGGATTTTCTGTTTGGACCTAGCATAGGAGGTGATTGTATGTGGTGCTGAGCTGGAATTAAAGAGACTGTTCCAGTCTGTTTTTTTTTTGTACTGTGGGCTCTGTTTTATATGATGAAAGACAATGTACCTTTAGTCAATGAAATTTGATGCAATGACAACTATGAGGTTGGAAAATTACTGATATGTTCTGTGAAGAACATGTTGTGTAATTCACGACATTGTTGTTTTTCTACGTTTGCTTTCTTTGGCACATTGTGATTTTACTGGCTTGTTTGTTTCCTACATTGTGAGTAAACACACCCTGCAAGATCTGCACTGTTGTTGGACCAAAGCCTCTTATCGCTAAGAGTGCTCTGAATCTTTTCTATAGTAATGTTTTTCAGCATCACCTGCTCTTATGTTTCCAGCACTGTCAAAAAGCTACATCATGTTCTGAATCCAAGAGTTTCTGCATGTAGAACGAGATGGTAGTTGGGAGGTTTTGTCATGAAAAGGATAATTGCTCTGTCACTTTGCTGTGTTGGACTCTTCATCTAAAGGTCCCTCCCACCCACCTATTACCTCAGTGGGGTACAAAGGGTCTTTTTCTGTAATGAGGTGCTTAGTGGAGCACATTGTGCTCAGGAGGTTTGTACTCTGCTGAGTTACAGGCAGGTTGTAAAATGATAACAGATGCATGGGGGCCTCAAGGTGCAGCACAGCACACTATTTTGAAACATAAGCTAATTTCAGGCAATATGGAATGCATGCGTGTGTGTGTGTGTGTGTGTGTCTGGACTCTCTCTCACATACACACACACACACGTACAAAAGTTCATACATTTGCACAAATACCTACAGGTCTGCACACTCACACACTGTTGCTATGAGTTAATTTTTTCCAGTGACTTTGTTCAGTTCATTGAGTTTAAAGTTGGTGCTGCTTCCTATTTGCTTTTATAAAGGTTTTAACAGGGACGTCTCATTACAACACAATTTTTACACTGTAAACATGAGTTCTATCATGTTTTGTGTTGAATACATCTGGAAAGCAAGATGATATACAATTTTGATTTGTGTGTCAATGAAAATGGTTTAAACTGGTTGTCATTATCATTGATTTGTTATAAATTTGGTCTTTAAAAAAAAAAAAAAAAAAACTTTTTTTGGTGCAACCAAATATTGAACTGATTGAATGAACTATGAACTAACTTTTTGGCTAAAGTAGGGCTGCAAATGACAATGATTTGCAAATTTTGACAACTGATTAATATGCAAAATGTGTTGTTATTAATAACTTGGTACATGGTGAAGCACAGGGAACCTCTATATATAGTTAAAGTTGAAATTATAGTTTTCTGCCATTTATGCTTTGCAATCCTGCTCATTGGCAATTTAAACCATAATTGTTTAACATGAGGAGATGTATTGTCATGTTGCCTTGCCTATTCCTAATACAGAAAATGCTCTTGCCCCTTCCTACTGCTTATCTGACCCTTTAAGCATCATTTACAAGGATTGAGGGAGGAGTGTGCTGGTGTATACTGCAGGTTTGGGTGGATGGATGATACTGTTGTCTGTCAACTGTGTTCAACAACAGTTCGTGATTGTTTGAGGGCACATTGGTGTCAGTCAGTGATTTATTTATATTTGGCAGGCTGTGGTGCTGGTTTGGCCAGGCCTTGTCCTGAATCAACACTGTAGATGGGGGTTTTCAAAGTTCAGTCAAATATTTGGATACTGATTCCAGTTTAATCTGCCCTGCTCTCAGATTTAGATGATCCCACGTCACAATCCCTTGTCACAGACATAAGCTCAGCCTTAGCACAAGGATGTTTTAAAACAACTGATAGTGTCAGGATGTCCTCGTGCGGTTTTGGCTCTAATCCCAATCTGACTACTTTAAATAATAGGTGGGATAGTTCTATTCACTTAAATGTGACAAAATATACTTGCCACATTAAAATATCAACTGCAGCTTCTAAATCTGACACTTCCTTGAATTCAGGAGTATAACCTTGAGGATGAGACTTCTGAAACTGACTTGAAGCAGTCAGCTCAAGAAAACGTCTCACTGCTGTGTCATACAATTACAAATCTGATGTAAAACGACAATCATCTTGCCCTTGCATTTTTTGTTTTCGCCTCTTTTGTTGAAATGTGCTGACTGCCGCAGTATTTCTGCTCTGCAATTCTCAGTTCTCCTGTCATTGTCTTTTCTCTTGAATTTTCTCATTGTCTGTTTAACCATGCTGTTCATACTAGCCACTTTCCCTTTTGCTTATTACAAAAACAAAAACAACAACAAAAAAAAACCAGTGGCAATATGTATAAGCTTTGCGCTGGCTAGAGTAAAATGATCTGTAATCACAAAGAGAAAAACAGACATTTGTCTGCCATGTGACATGAACCTGTAAGTTTGGTTTGTATTATGCTGTTGCTCCACTCTTCATGCCCCCTCCTCCTCAATGTGCGCATGCTAAACAGGGGCTAATGGATTCCTTATGAGAGGTAATTGTGTAGCTACAACATAAATGTAATAGAGGCTCTGGTGCTGTGGCTGGTGTGATTAGGTCTTGTTTGAAACCGCTGGGGGGCTTGGCGAGATAAACGTCAATAGCAGCTACCATATAAGTAGTGCTCGGAGAATTGCAAGCTCTCTGGGTGACATTTGAATGACTCTGTGGTGGTGGTGAACAGTGACATGGACTGTAGAGATGTTGGGGTGAGTGCAGCTTGTTGTGGTCTGGAAACATCACAAACACTGAGGGTTAGAGGTTCAATTCCCCTGAAGCAAAAATGTATTCACCATTGAAATTGTAACAAACTTAGTCATTTCATCCTCAAGACACAATACTTTTGTTGTTATGCCTTGCATTCATCCATACAATGTGCCCAGGGGTGGTGAACTATGATTATCTCAATAGAATTGACTGTAAGTCTACTGAATTTTTGACCAAGTTATCCCTCCAGGCATGGATCAGAGACCACTCCGTCCTTCATATTGAATCATCCGCAGCGTCCGGTTTATTTGTCAAGGCTGACTTAAGATAAAGCACAGTCCCACTTCTCTTTTCAATCTCTTTTTTTCTCATGGCTTAACGTGGCGGAGAACAGCTTAAATGCTTAACGAGAGACTAAAATCACCACCACTCTGTCCTTGCAGAGGTAACTTGGACAGCAGATCTGGACTCGGGTGACAGCAAAATATGCCAAGTTCTAAAAAAGGTTTAACACTAGACACATACCTTATTGCCCCAAATACTTCTTGATGGATGACTTGCTTCCAAAGCCATGGCCAAGAAAAGAACTTGTGGAGTCTTTTTGAAATGACAACATTTGATCTCTGAAGGCAACTTTTTGTCATTGTAGGATACAAATATATATATGTGTGTGTGTATGTATATATGTGTATATATATATATATAATATATATATAGGTATTTCAGTAGGTAAAACAAAAGTTTACAGACACAACCCTGCAAAACTGTATAACACAATGGGAAAAGTAATGGGAAAAAGCTTTGACATTTTACTGTTAAAAATGTTTCCCATGCAGTACAAACACAGACATTTAACAAGACGTAATCAAAGTCTGCCCTCATTTCCAAAAATAATTGACTTTGACTCAGTTTAAATGGGATCAGATGACCAAACTCCACTCTAATGATATTTCCTTAAGCAGCCAAGTCTATCGTAACCATCACTGCCCTGTGCGTTTCCATTGATTTAAACAGAGGCTTTTTAATTAGACTGATGTGAGAGTTAACTTGGACGTGTTTTACTGCCACACTAAAAGCATGACTGGCTCATTAGTGCAGCCACTTGTAAAACCTGGGAGAGTGAGTGTGGCTGTTTGTGTTGGGATATGTATGAGGTCTATGCACAAGCAGAAGTGCAGGTATTTCAATGACAGCTACTTAAGGAGTTTTTGCACCTGCAGATTGTTTTTTACTCTTGTCAGTTGATGATTTTGTGAAATTGGAGGGCTTTCTTTTTTGGTTCAGTTTCTTTTCACATGGACCATGGATCTAAGCGAATCAAAATGTGTCACGACAAAACACGTGAGAATATTTACTCGCTTATTGGTCAGATGTGTCAGGGGCGGGAGCAAGAGAGTAAATGCAGGAAAAAGGTACTGTGTTCTGGGACTCTGCATGTTTCTGTGAGAGAAACTGTGCTATTCAGCTTTTTCCAGCTAGCCGCTACCAAAGATACTTTTATAACATTCTAAGCTGTGCCAACTGTATAAAAGTCAAATACACTTCCCCTCCCCTAAGTGGGCATGGTTGCTCTTCTTCATACTGATTTGGGTCTTTTAAGCATAATGCGTGTATTTGCCTTGTTATTAGTAAGCGTGGGCAATTGCAAATACTTTTGCCACAGTCTGTGTTGCTGGGTCTTGCAATGTTAAGGTTAATGTGTCCTGTTCGATCTCACAAGGGTGAAAAAGTGAGACAGGGACAGGTCTCACACAGGGTTCATTTTCACTAGATATTTCCCTCTGAATATTGGGATGTTATGTTTTCAGAAATTTTAGAAAACATTTGACTTGGAAAATAATGGCTCCGATATTTACTTTGGGGACTCTTGGGTGAAAGAACTGGTCATAACTTGAAATGGCTTTCACTTCTCCCATTGGAAAGAAGAGACCAGGCCTGTCTCTTAAAGGGTCGTGGCAGAACCCACTTGACGCAGAGACAGGAAATGACAATCTTCTTGACACCTTTGCTACTGTGCAGGCTGCTACTGTTTGCATGCTATTCTGCATCTCGGAACAAGCACACCTTGTTGCATGTTGGTGTGGAACTTGCGGTGCAAAGCCGGTAGTTGGGTTGGATTGTGGTTGAATCTCTTTCCCACCACAAATTGAACACAATCAGAGTTTCTTTGGGACCAGACCATGGCCACCTTTTCAATGCAGCTTGCTACGTTTGTTTTGGTCATTTGCAGAATGTGAGTGCTGAATTCACACCTGCCAAAAATGAACCACTTCCAGGGGGAATTTGGACTAAATGCTCAGGTGTGAATTGAGCCCAGGAGAGGAGTCTAATTTTACTTATTTATTTTTTGATTGCACAATTAACATTTCTGCATTGCTGTTATGACTTATCTGCACTGCACTTATCAATATTTTATGTCAGCAGTGAGTAACAGGAGTCTTTCTTACATCTTTTATCTCATTGTTATGGCTGTAGGGCCCACATGATTACAGTCCTATCTCAGCACTGTCACCAACTTGCAGTAGCAGGCAGCTGTTTTCAGTCTAAAAGCTCTGATAAACCTATGTTGACTTTCTGGCAGTACTTGTACTTGTCCTGTGATTGTGGCCCATGCTTTGTTTTGTCTTGTGATGTGTTCATTTTGCACTGTACACCTTATATTTGAAGAGGTCCTTCCAGTGTTACCTGACTTTGCTGCATTTAAAAATTTTGTTTGTTTGGATAATTCATATTTTCAAACTCTGGAGAGCTGGTTCCCCCTGCTTCCACACACTCAGAAAATAGGAAGGAAATAACGGCATCTTGTGACCATCATCACTGAATCATATTCTCCAAAAGGGGGGTGTTAACATTACTGGATATTGCAGCTGAATTGCCCCAGAGTCAGAAGGAAACATAAAACACAAGCAAATGAGATTCAGCTTCTGTCTCCCTCTTGCTCACTCTTTCTGTGTCTGCCTGTTGAGGCCCGGCGTAAGGGGCTTTCACTGAGCTACTAACTCCTCTCAACCCCCTCCCAGCCCTAATTTCTCTCTTTCCCCAACGCTATGATAGCACAGAGACAGAGAGACAAGCCCACAGAGGGGGATTGGTTGTAACTCAACAGGCCCCCCACAGAAGGCTCCACCCATCTCATCCTGTTTGTGGGACAATTAGTCATCCTAAAGTGTTGCAGCTGACCGGGCAGCCTGCTGCATGCACGCACACATCTACACACATGCTGGAAATGCAATTAGTCAATATCATTTAATGCTATTGGCGTAAATATTTCATGCCCCACTCTTCTTCTTCCTGCCTGCGTCTTTGTGACACGTGCACATTCATACCGTGGATCCAGTGTAAATGCAGAACAGCAGGCCAAAGCCGACAGGATGAAGCATGTTCTGGCTTACAGCTTGAACACTTTCACTCTTGCTCTGTTTCACACGGTGCCAGTACTTGGACTTCACATTTGCATAGACAGAAATTATATTTGACATTTACATAGTGTGCAAATTTTCATCTCCTTGGCACTCTCAAAAATCTCCAACTGTCTCGCAAATGGGTAAAGATGTGAAAAATTTGAGGTAGTCTGGAGATATGTTGACTACAACAACTTAATTTAACAGCTTTATGTCTGGTTTTCAATTTATAATTGGTCTTAAAGTCAGGTCCTACTAGAATTGGGAATGCCTTGGAAATGCTTCCTAAAAGCTGTTGTCTTTATCCTCATTAACAATCTATCAAGCTGGGAGATACATGGTTCAGTCTTTATGTCTGTGTGTTGTGCTTTATATTTAACTTAATAGATAATATATGAGTGACAAATACTGAAAAATTGTAACATAATACAGTCTATTGCAAAAGGAAATTCCCAACACCAGTGCCTTGATAGGTGTAGAGAGTTTAAGTAATTATTATAATTTAATGATTACTTTAACTTGTCATGCCCATGTTACGGTTTAAAAATTTCAGTGCATATAATTATCAAAAACAAGAACATCATCCATGACAACACACAAACAAACAGTCGCATGAAACAAACAAACAGAGGCTTGAGCATCCAAATACTGAGTAGTTGATGTCATGATTACAGTTGTGCCCTAGTTTTACCCAACTTGGAGATCAAATATTTAAAATCCTGAGTCTGCTTTAAATTGGCAGGTAGGGGATTCCACAGAGTCGTCTGTAATTGAAGATGCAGTTTGTTCAAGGGATGTCTTGCGGTGGCCAATTTTATAATTTCCTTGTGTGCATAAGTACAATGAAGCAAGTCTAGCTGTGAAGGTGTTGAAGATAGATGTACGTAGATGATATAGAATTTAAACTAAGCAACAATGCAGAAAACATGAAGTTTCTTTTCCAAAACTTTGATGGCCTGTAGAGGAATGTAATTGTCTGAATAGCAGAAGCTGGTTATTTTGAATTTCTGCAGGATGAGAGGAGAGAAAAAAAAGAGTTGCATGCATTAATCAGTGTTCTTTACAAGCATTGTTATTAAGTGGTAAGCTATATTTGATTTGCCTGAAGGTTTGAGGATTACCCAAACAACTTTTCCTAACTTCTTTTTTGTATTTTATTTCCTTCAAAGTGTCTGATCAGTGCTTTGTAATTACAGTTATTCATAAAACATGATGGCTATAAGATTTTCTGAAGACTATTAATATGTCTAATTAAATTATTTGAATTCATTTTTTAGAATTTGCTGACATATTTGTTTAAAGAATAGAAGTGCATAATGTTCTTTTGTAAGTTTTTTGTTTAAGTTCTACAGCCTTCTTAAAAATCCCATATTGGTCAGGCTTAATACACATTATATAAATTACTAATAAAGTGCCTGATTATTGTAGCTTTAAGGCTACTTTAGGAAATTGTACAGGAATATAAGGCTCAGGAGTTTAAAGAACTGACACATTAATTTATAGTCATTTTAATTTGACAGCTTTTCCTCTGCCTCTCACCTTTAAAATCCATTAGGAACCTAATATTCCCACCTCTTCTTCTCCCTTGTCTCCTCTCTCACTGTGGCCGTCTTGCATTTGTCGTTCAAGTGTCATACACAGGCCCCAAGCTATGTGTGTGTGTTCGGACTGAATTATAAGAAAAACAGTCCTCTCTTCAGCTCCTCTTTTTTTTTTTATTAATGTATCAACCTCCCTTCAACTCTGCTTTATCAGGGAACTCGGTACTGTAAATGAAAAATGCAGGAAAAACCAGAATCCACCTCTTTAAAAAAAAACCCTGCTAGGATTCATATCTTTGCCGGTTTTGGTGCTTGGAAACACGATGACTTAGCTGCAGAACACAGTCAGGACATACTGTATGTACGGTGGCGTGTACAGTATGTACAGGAGTGTTACATAAAGGTTGAGCCCAATAATCTCTCCCATGTTCATGTCATCCACAGTCAAGGTGATGTTCAAATATATTAACATTGATTATATTGCTAGTCAGTAATATTAATGATCCTGTTATGTCATGCCAAAATAATGATTTTATATAATAAATAATTATTTTAAGATATTAATGAGATATTGGCATATATTTTCAGTTCCATCTTGGTTTTAAATATAGTATTAAATTATGGCATGGATATTTATAAGACTGAATTATAAAGAAAAAGATTCAGTAATGCCGGCCTTACCTAAGGTGGTCAAAGTAAGTTTTATTTCCATAGTTTTCCAAAGCTAAAAGAATTTGAGGTTTAGTGGAACACAGATTTTTCTGTCTTTTTTTTTTCTTTTTACATTTTGGAAATACATTGGCTTTAAATAAAAGTTGTGGTATGGTAGCAAAGTAAAGATAATTATCCCCCAAAACATTATTCGTCTCGCCTTCATGGAGTCTGCCTCTGCCTCTGTTCCTGCTGTTGTCATTTGCCCTTCTTCCTCTCCTTCACCGCCTGCATTTTACGCTTGTTATTCTCTTGCTCCGTCCCACTGCCCCCCCTCCTCTGTCCTTCTTTTTGCGTACTGTGTTTTTTTTCCCTTGTTATGGTTTTTCTATGTTGCTCTAACCCTTTCCCTTTTTTACTCCTGCTGTGTGCTGTACTATGTAGCGTTTAAGACTCTATTTGCTTTTGGCAGGAGCTGGATTCTGCTTGGGTCAGATTTGTTTAAGTGCCGCCCTGATCGTAGCATGTATATATGCCCTGGAGAAGCAAAAACACTGCCCCACATACATATTCCCTCTCCAACATATGCATGCTGCAAGCTGCACTGCCTTTTTGACTGAATCATTAGGGTAAATGACGCAACTGTAAGACCATAAAAGAGTTTAAATAGCTCTAAATGGTATTTTAGAATCTCTCTCTCTCTCTGTGTGCCATGTTTTTCAACTAGGCATGCCATCTTTCACACACCAAAGTAGTCTGAGATTGCCTGCATATGTGGACTATATTTCAACACAATATTCTCTGAACAGTGCTTGAAATTAAAAGCCTTTCGATAATATTTAGAAAATTGGAGTTCTTACTGCTGGGTGTTTCTTAATTCTCGCTTATCTGATTGTTCAGATTGTGTGACAGGTCTGCTCTAAAGCCCAAGTGGAGAGTGGCACTATTTTATAATCTAATAGAATTATATCGTGATAATTAAGTGCAACAATGCATTGGATTATATTTTTGATTAATCTCTCTGAGCCAAAATATTGCTGAAATTATCTTATCAAAATTAGCCCCCAAAAAACACCAAATGTCTTTTGTCTCATTTTGTTGTCAACCTTAAAAAAATGTTATTTGTTGCACACAATTCTTAGTTTGAATAAAGTAATTCACCATATTAAATTTCTGTGTTAGAGTTAAAATATATTTATGGAACCGCAGGAACAAAATAAATAATCCATTGTGCTATTGGTTTTGATGCAGGGATGTGCCTTTCTTTAGAGATGTTTGGTAAATTGATTTTATAAATCTTAATTTATATGTTAAAAACTTGTATAATGGAAAATGTTTTGTCCTTCACAATGTTTTGTCCTTCCTTTAATTAATCTTAGAAAACCAGTAAGGCTTCAGTGAGATTAATGTACACCATTCTTATATTGCTCTTCCATAATTAAAACATTGTTAATATATTTAATACAGATTCAAATTCTATTCATATGAAACATATATACTCCAGCATCAGTGTTCACTCTGAGCACAAAAGTTTACAAAGTATTGGCACATCTGATAAGGTTAGCACATCTGAAGCAAGTATTGTTTTGTTTACAAAGATGTTTGGCCTAGCTAACATGGTTGGACTGAGAATGTCGCCAGACACACACACACACACATGCAGATGCAGGGTTTGCAACCATGCGTTAATAATAGAAGAGTAGAAGAAAGCTCGGGCCACCAGGGCTGATCTCATTAACTAAAACTTTTACTGACCATTATCCTGCATGCTCTGTGTGCACACATGCTGGTGTGTGTAGTTGGCAGTCCTCTGACTCACACCACACCGAAAGGAAATAAACTGTCATCATTCCTAATTACTTATTACTTGCAGCTGTGACTGAGAACGGTCACAAGTGAGCCTCTTCTGGAACACACACACACACACACACACACACACACACACACACACACACACACGAAAGAGAAAAACAAACAACAACCAAAACGCAACTACTACAGATAATTAATTTTTATTACCCTCACTTCCACCTACAGATAAATTAAATTTGATTTTATACCTGGGACCCAACCGGTCAAACTGCAGGCCTTGCTATCATTGAATCAACTCACACCTTTGGCTTAAATGGTTGGATTTATGGTTTTCTTTTCAGGCCAGAAGGCAATTACATCCAGTAAACTTAAATGATGTGTAAACAGATCAACTCTATTATATTAACCATATTATTATGTATGTAGTAAAGCAATATCATGTCATATCTCACTTGGACACAGTGGCTCATCCCTTTTATTGTTAAAGGTATGAAGGGAACGAGTGAAGCTGTAGTTGCTGTGTTTATTTCGACTACAGAGCCTTTGTGTTTATATTTTATTGCTTTCATACATATGGACCCAACTCATAACTCCCATCTAAAACACATAAACTTACTCTCTGAACATTTTTTTTGTCTGATTCAAGTCAATATCCCTTGCTTCTCCACATTGTCAACAAATAATTTCAGACCCTCATAATTACTTTTTGACTATTTTAAAATAATGAATTGTGAGGACTTGAACATGGTTAAAATTTAAAATGCCCCTCCCTGGTGTTGACCTGATGTGTCCTGTGCTTGTGTGTGTATTTGTGTGTGTGTGAAGCTCCAATCGAGCTGTCAAGACAACTCTGCTGCAGCAGTCAGATGGCAGTGCATATGGATGACACTTATGTCAATGTCGGAGACAGTGGGAGTGTGTGAGATGTCATGTTCGGACCTGGCAGCCTCGCTACATTGGGACTATGGCAGTCACTCTGTGCCATTACTTCACAGGGAATCCATACATGTTTTTACTTTACCCATGCTGTGAGTGTGATGGTGTCCAGTGCGTATGCTGAAAGCTGACACAGCTGTTTCACAGTAACTGCACTGTTTCTCCACACTATCTACAGTTTCAGAACATGGCTCTCCTCCAATCAACTACTGCCACTTCACTCTTTCATTGTTTTTATCCCTTTCACTTTCTCAGTTTTGCTCTGTCCGTCCTCATGGTGTGTCCCACACATTTACCCTGGGAGTGTGTTTTTTTGTTTGTTTGCATATGACCATGATTGTGCCTTTTGGTCTGCCTGTGGTGTTTGCCTGTGTATAATGCGTAGAGAACTGGATGTTTGCTTTTGTTTTTAACCCTGTTTGATGGACACTGTCTAACTTAGGGATTTTAAATGGTAGCCTAGCTTTTGAACACAAAGTTGATAAATTGTCTCTGTTGTTGTTGTTTTTCATGATTGTATTGTATGTATTTTTTCTTCATTTAGAACCCCTATATTCAGTTACTAGCTGAGTAACTCTTTCTCGTCCGTTGTTGCTGTTGTTCAGTTCTGTGTGTGATGGTTTACCTTTGTTGTATTGGTCCCAACCCTCCAATGTGATTAAATGGATAGGTGACAGTGACATGTCACTCTTGACACAGTTTGTTTCAATACTTCAATGGATTGAAAATTGATATTAAAAGATGAGACAAAACATCAACATTCCAATGTCAAGCAAGACAGCAATTATGTCAAGCCAAACCTTTAATTTTTAGTTGATCTAAATGATGGAGCTGAGCCATTTGTTATTTGGAGCGGCAAGAAAGCTGGGATGCTGTGAGGAGATTGTGGGTGGGACAATGGTTTAAAAGGGAAAAAGTCATCAAAGTTTACATCTCATTCTACTCCAATCTGACAGGTGATGGTGCTGGTACCCTTTGAAACATATTTTTGGGTAATATTGTCATTTTTGTGTGGAAAATAAGACTTATGGGAAGTATGGTGGTAGTATAGAGAGCAAACAAAATTACATTTTTGTAGGCCAAACTGAAGTAGCACAACCATGGGGTATTTTGAAAATACATGGGATTTTGGCATGGGATTCTGGATTATTGCAAACTACACCACGATCGCGTGATATGAATGTAAGACAGGATCCTTAAGATGATCTCCAACAAGCCAGCAGCAGATGACAAATCTAAAAGTGCACCGCAAAACACGACTAGAGGCTGTAAGGCAGACTTGTGAGTGGTCCTGTTCTGGTCCTGGTCTGGCAAGATGACATTTAATGTCCCTGGCAACCAGTGTATTTTTGTTAGGCCACTTCTTAGCAACCTTCTTTTTAAGACATGTACAAACTAAAAACCTAAATTCACAGATGGGGAGTTTGCTAACATATTTTATGTCGTACAACAACACGTGGACATCTCTTCAGCTTGTGCTAACCAAAGATCTGACATCTAACCAAAACATCATTAGAGGTTAGACCCCATGCTGCTAAAATACTAACTTGCAGGTTTTAAAAGTCATTCCCCCTGGTGCCCTATGGCTATACAATGCGGTTGTCTCATTTAGATCATTGTTTAATCGAATTTCCAACAAGCATTCTAGGCCTATATAATGGTATATATTGTTTTTGAGTTATCAAAATGCCAATATACATATTTTTTACAGCAGCAGAAAATCCAATAATATTAAAGTGTTAGCTCTGCAATTTTCTTTAACAATCATTTCAAATATTACAAAAACAAACACAAATAATTTTGTTTTATTCAGCTGCAAACAAGGAACAATTTTCTTGTTTCCTCCAACAGTGGTAGTAGTAGGACAGAAACCTCCTTTATAGTTTCTGTCTTTTTGCTTGACCATGTAAGCGTTGAAATAATACCTATGAAGCTTAGGCTTTAATGGTGTTTGGGTTAGTGGACTTGAATCCCTTTAATTATGCATAGTTCTGAATTTTATGACAATGCAGCACGACAATGATACCCACCACACAGCAAAAACAGCCTTTTTTCTCCTGTGGCCAAACTGTGGAATGTGACTGGTCAAGTTAGGTCGTCTGACCTCAGTACAACTGAACAAGTTTTTCACTCACTGAAAATCAGACTGGAGACAAAGTCCCTAAAACAAACAGGGAGTTAAGATATCTGGCAGACTGTCACTTGAAAGGATTAACACATTTCTGAGAGGATGTATTATAGAGACTACTTAACATTATTACTCATTTAGAAATGGTTCTTTATTAACAAGAACACATAAACCAAGCGTAAACAAGTTGTCTTAAAAAGTTTGTCAGTATGTCAATCTCATCTTTTTTTCTTTATTCCTGGCCTTTTTGATATGTAATGCAGCACAAGCTGCACAAAGATCCACTGGAAGGAAAGCCAGTGATACTACACCAGTGTAAGATGGAGGCTTCCAGCCCCCATCATCCTGGCTGAGAGGCCCCTCAGCTGGCTGGTAGCCAGGGGCAGCAGGGAGGTGAGGTATTTTAATTCACCTTAGCCAGGAAAGGAAATTGTTTGCACCAGAGTGAGGCAAACAATGGAAACAACTTTTGTGACAGTGCATATGGCATCAGACAAGGTAAAACAGTTTAGATTGTCTCTTAAAACCAGTGTGGTCTTAGAAATTACATAGAAACGGTGTTGCCAAGGAACAGATACCACACATTTGGAGAAATTAGTGTTTTATATTGAAACGGATAAAATTGAGAAGTATAGGCAGATGCTTCACCAGAATCTGTCCAGTCTTTTTACTGTTGTCGCTTTGACCTGGTTTCTCTTCCTCACTTCTTAACAGACAATTTGCATGATTACAAAATTTGATTTTTTTTTAAGTGGATATACATTTCAGAGTGGAAAATTCACCTATTAAAGAAATTGCGGTTGTTCATTCTATATTAAAATTCAAAATATCAAAGATCATGTATATTTGGATTAAGCACCAATATAATATAAACTCTAATTTTATTATATAGGAATGTATCGATGCCCTGCATGAAAGATGAAAATCAAATTAGGTTTGTACAAGTACAAGCTGACTAACCCAACGATGGATATTCGCTTGCTGACATGTAGCTAACATTTGCTTGTTAACATGAAGTTACATATACTAAACATTAGCTTGCAATCAGCCAACAGCTGACACTTTGAATGTCAGATATTGGCTTCTGCCTGGGAACGTTGATATGCTCATATATACATATCACATATACTTCTCTTAAATATTAATTCATTGCATGCTTCAGTAAAAATTATCTTTCAACTCCTTCTGTAAAAAGAAATGAGAAAAAAATAATAAGAAAATTATATTGTTAACCCTGTTTCAGAAATGGTTTCATATTGTTCCAACCCCTTCATTAAACATTATAGTTAGAATATATCACATTAAGAAATGAAAACTACAATAAAATACAGTAATAAAGAACATAACTAAGTATAAATGGAAATAAAATTAACATTGGTACCGTATGATCAGTATCAGTCAATTTCTTACTTATTCAACTATATGTAATGCAAGTGTAGAAATACAATAATATACATATGTTGCATTTTAGTTATGTTATCAAGTTTGGGTATTGTCTGCATGAAAGTCTGTTATCTGCCCAGTTAAATGGGTTGCCTAGGGTTATGTCATCTAATCATTAATATGACCACATAATTTATCTTAATTTGTTTTTGGGATGCTGCAACATGTGTCAACATCGGCTAGATATAATAAGATTAGATAAAAAGAGGTGAGATAAAGATTTTACTGAGCTGTATAAAATTCAAGGGGATCTGTAAATTAAGCAGCAAGACCAGACATGTTTGTCATCTTTCATGAAAACATATTTATAACAACATGTTTTTCAAAAGCATTTTTGCTTGCAACAGCTGTACTCAGACTGGGGTCTGGCTGTTTTCTGTACTCCTCTTATATTGTATGACAGTATGGAACCTGATGCAGACAGTTGTTGTCAATGTCAGTTGAACTTGTATGAATGTTTTTGATTGAAATGTTCCTTTTGAGGAAGCCAAATCTCACTCAGTCTCACATTTGTTTTTATCCAGCTTCCCTGCTGGCAGCTTTGACTGGATTCTGCACCAGTTACATAACGTTGTTATTCCATGAATACCTTGTAACTTAGCTGATTTATTTTTCCTTGTCCTTTTAGTCCTTTTT
>JAOWBC010001714.1:3798063-3814999 GCA_028566105.1 Hypoplectrus providencianus
AAAGATTGTATTTTGGACAAATAAGTTTGATACCGGCTTGAAAAATAACATAACGTGAAGTGATGAGGAAATGTTAAGTCCTTCAGAAATCTTTTTCCATGATAGAATGGTTGAACATTTGTTGACTCCTTCAAGTTTCACCTGAATCTGGCACCTGTAACTTTAAGGGCTTGAGTGTACGGAGTAGTGAGGAGAAAGCTTGCTGAAGACGCACGACGTCCCACATTAGGGATAGTCTGGGTTTCAAGCTTTGTTGTACGCAGTAGCCATATACACTAATTCTTTCATCATGCATGTTATGCAAGTTTCAAACACAAACAAGACACACTGACCTGCATGCACATCTATGTGTAGGTGCAAGTCAGACTTAAGTTTATTTTTCCTGTTATCTACAAAATGGATCTTGCTGTAGTGTGGAACTGTGTGTGCGTGCGTGCAAAGAGTGAAAATGTTATAGATATACATTTAGATATTTTTATCTGAAGAGGATGGCTTACTGGTGTGTTCAGCATTTACAGGAAGTGAATTTTCATTTCAGTTATTCTACATCACTTTTACCACTGAGTATTTGTGCATTCAGTGCCATTGGGCATAACCGAATGGACAATAGCTGTACTTTAGAGCAAACGCACAATCCATGTGTGTGAAACCTCAGAGTGGTTTTAAAAGGTATCCTTTTTCTTTCTGACTGTTTTGATCTCACCTGTGTATAGGCAGTGCTCTGATCTGACACTGCTTGTGTGTGCCTGCTACAGAGCAGTGAGTACAAACCTGTTTGTGTGACTGTTTTTTTACAGGGAGCTGACAGCTGAAGACCAGATCGCCCTGTTGAAGTCGAGTGCCATTGAGATCATCATGCTGCGCTCAAACCAGTCGTTCAGTTTGGAGGACATGTCCTGGAGCTGCGGGGGCCCTGACTTCAAATACTGCATCAATGACGTTACAAAGGGTTGGTTACATCCCACTGTCACAGCACCACAGTGAACCTAATGAAACTGGATGATCCGCTGCTGTGTGTCTTAGCTGCACAACCAGCAAGGAACACACGAGCGGCATATTTGGTTTGCACACACAGAGCATGTCAGAGACCTTGCTTATTGATTGCACATCCTTCTCCTCTGCTGTGTGTACCCAGTGCCCCGGAAGTTTCCATGAAGGCCGCAACATAAATGTGTAAAACGTTCCTATTCGAACAAATGCACTCTCTCAAGGGCAGAAAAGCGTTCATTGTTAGGGGTTATGTCACAGCATTGATTTTTTTTTTTTTTTTTCTTTTTTTTTCTTTTTCTCTCACCCACCTTGTATATAGCAAGGATCACCCACACACTGCTGTTCTACGCACACTTGCACATTACTATGAGGGTCTGACTCCAGGTATTTTCATGGGAGCAATAAAGAAGCCACAAACACTCACTTGGTTCTTACTCACCCACGCATGCAGGGCAGTGTCCGCAGTGTGTAAACACACATAGAGGACTGGTTCTCCTTCAGAGCCTACTGCTGTAGAAAGTGTCTTCATTCATAAATCAATAGAAAATATTTCCCTGCCAGAAGATGTACAGTAACCGACTCTGCAGTGCTAATGTGATGTCTGTGTTGTCCTCTGCAGCGGGCCACACTCTGGAGCTGTTGGAGCCGCTGGTAAAGTTCCAGGTTGGATTGAAGAAACTCAACCTGCACGAGGAGGAACATGTGCTGCTCATGGCCATCTGCCTGCTCTCCCCAGGTACCGCTTGTGTTTGTGTGTTCACAGTGTAGCTGTATTCCCTGCCGAGGCAGATTTTTACAGAGAGATTGGTAGTACATTGACTACTGACAACGCCATGTCATAAAGTATAAACTGTGAAGCAGTGATTCCAACGAGTAGTACCTCTATCATAGGGGGTAATTCTATAACCGGTTTGCTTTTGCACAAACAAGACAGCTACATTATGACATCACTGTTTGTGTCTCAGATTCTCAGAAATGCTGCTGCCAAATATTTTTTGAACAAACATATCAAGTAAAGTTGATGGTTTAGTTCAGAGAGCTGCTTCTTTGGCTGTTGAAAAACAAAGAACTGAATTGAGATTTAGCGATGACTCTGAATCAGCTCCACAAACCACCTTGGTCGTAAAGGGATGCATAAAAAAATTCATAGTTTACAATGACAGCGTATTTCTGAAAAAAAAAACAAATTTTCAAAGCATCGATAGCTAGACTGGCCTTGCCCAATGATTCAAATCAGTGTTGACGATCAGTTCAGTCAACCTTCTGCTCAGGCCTAGCAACTAAACTTATTTGAAAAAAAAAGTTGGTAGAGAGGTCACAGACTGAATAAAAGGTCAGGGGTTAGATCCCAGACCATAGCAGTCGACATGTCAAAATGTCCTTTTGCAAGATACTGAACCCAAAATTGCTCCTGAGTGTGAATGTATTCCAGATAGTGGAAGGTGGCGCTGTTTAGGCTAGCCTCAGCCACCAGTGTGAATGAGTGAGTTAATGGGTAAATGAGCACAGTGTGTAATGTAAAAGCGCTTTGAGTGGTCACAAAAAAACTAGAAAAGCACTGTATAAGTGCAGCCCATTTGATTGAAATGAAATATATCCACATATTAATATTAAGGCAGCTGGAAGAGCTGAACACTTTGGGTTCTATCTCACTCCAAGCATGCAAGCTGGTTAGACACAGTTGTTGCAGCATTGAGGTAGGAGAGAACAATTGTGTCATTGACAATCAAAATGTATTCTCAAGATGTTGTGTTCTGTGAGGTAATGAACTAAATACCTTTAAATATGATATCTAGATTTATGTTTATTGCTTTTATTTAAAATGTAAATATAGGTCAAAATATTAGGTCATTGAACAATGAAAAACAAAGCAAGAGCAGTGATGGAATGTAGCAAAATATGCATTTATTTTTTATATATTTGATTAGTAAATATAGCTACTGAGTGGATTTCTGAGTAACTTCACATATGACTGGAAAAAAAGGAAGAAAGTAAAAAAAAAAAAAAAAAAAACAACCTGCTTTACTTGTAAAACATTTTCTCCAATAAAGAATTTGAGAGGATTGAGATAACCAAATAAGACAATGGAAACTTAATAGTTGTGATTATTTTTATATTTGGCACTTAAAATACTGTCTACTCTGGACAGCTAACATGATAATATAAGTCTTTGTTAAGTCTTTTTTTCATTGAAAATGAAATAAATATGATTACAATCCACTATAGCAAACAAGAAACTGTTCTCACTGATGGTCTTTTCCTTTCCACCTATCCCTGTCCCCACCTGAACTGTCCCCTCCCCTGGCTTGTCTCTCTGCCCCTCCCCCTGGGACCCCCCTCATAATGGACATACACACACTGCTCCCTGATGTCAGATCGTCCTGGTGTCCAAGACCACGGGCGTATCGAGCAGCTCCAGGACCATCTGTCGGACGCCCTGCAGGCCTACATCCGGGTCAACCACCCGGGCGGACGCCTCCTCTACGCCAAGATGATCCAGAAGCTGGCCGACCTGCGCAGCCTGAACGAGGAGCACTCCA
Source organism: Hypoplectrus providencianus (assembly GCA_028566105.1). Classification (NCBI taxonomy): domain Eukaryota; kingdom Metazoa; phylum Chordata; class Actinopteri; order Perciformes; family Serranidae; genus Hypoplectrus; species Hypoplectrus providencianus. The sequence continues at coordinate 3,801,594 of JAOWBC010001714.1, forward strand.
AGCAGTACCGCTCGCTCTCCTTCCAGCCCGAGCACAGCATGCAGCTCACCCCGCTGGTGCTGGAAGTGTTCGGCAGCGAGGTGTCATAGCAGAGGAGGAGGCCCTGCCGCGTACAAACACACACTCATCACGCACCACAGGAAGATTAACCAACCCTTACCGCCTTTTCCCCAAGAGAACCCCAGCCCTGAAATACCTGGACATGAGGGAGAAACAAGGATAATTAGATAGACATTAATCTTCACCTCTCCTTCATCTGCTCCTCCTGACCTCAAGCAGCAAGGCTCAGATGCCTGGACCTCTGGATTTACAGATTCATGCTGTGTATTCCTACAGCACCTGGATAACCAGATTATATTTTAACCTCTGGATTCGCAAACTCAGCATTAAATGTCGTAACATCAGGCAGACATCCTGACTCATCTGGAACAGATGGACATCCCTATCCTCTCCGAATCCACAAAAAAATGTCGCCTATCTCATCAACATTTTTTCCCCTGAACATCACTGCTAGATTCCTGCCATATTTTTACTCCTTTTTTTTTTTTTTTTTTTTTACAGTGAAGACAGCTTCATGGATGTGACGGCCGCATCCTGTTTACCATCATCCTCATAACATCGTTCCATGTTGACATCATCCCGATGGCAGACAGGAATAGATACACAGATTTACACCTATTAACCATGCTGACACTTGTGAGGTACAGATAAACTGCTAGCGACGTTACAACACTCGTGTTAGATAGCTATAAAACTCTTCATTTACAGTTTGTTGGCAGCGAAGACTACCAAATATATTAAACATCAACATAGCCAGCAAACATCAGTATTGTAATGAAAAAACATGTTGGTTAAGATGGGCTGCTTAGCCCTGTGTATCTGTACGTGCAAAGAGAGATGACAGATGGTCAGCTGAAGCGAAGAAAGGAAGTTAAAGTGGGAATGTTTCCGTTTGGGAAGGGGTGAGAAGAAAAGGTGAGATATGGAGGAATGAGGAAAAGGAGGTTGGATAGATGGAGGGATATGCTACGGTTGGAATTCCCTGTTCACAAGACAAAAGGGAATCTCACAAAACAAGAATGTATGTATAATACCATATAAATATAAATGATACGTATAAGCTGATATATATGAATATATATATATATATATACATATATATATATATATATTTAAGAGAGAGAAACATGGTTGCTTCCAAGGAAGCAAATAGTATTGAGTGTTGTATAATGTGGAGGATTTGAAGGCCGCTCCTCAGTTGTATGTGTCGTCTTTTTAAAGACCAACACACATAAGAAAGCGCTGAGAAGTGTGTGTGAGGAGTCCTTCTATTTTTGTGATGTGTGTACAGTAAATGAGAATATTGATGGACCACAAGGGGGTGTGTGTACAGGCTCTGACTGAGGGTTCAGTGCAGGGAAGCACTTCTCTGTTGGATTTTTTTTTTTTTTTTGGACCTGTGAAGTTTGTAGACTGACATTACGCAAACACAACGTCAATGTTTCGTGGATAGTGATTTATCCAAAAATATTTGTTCGGCTGGTTAGATTGCTGCTAAGACAGTTAGAGCTAGATAGTTGGACAGAAACCAACTACCGGCTGTTGCCTCAGGGAAAAGTTTGTCTGATGATATTGTGTACTTGGTGTTTATGGTGTGTGTGGCGTAAGCTTACAATCATAAGACAGAGATTGTTTTTGAAGCTCTAGGCATCACTGTGATTTCTAATCATACTAAATAACAGCATAAGTAAGCTAAAAGTGAAAGTTTTTGAAATAATGATTACTACGACCTTTTCGTACCTAAACGTATCTGTTGAATTATAAACTGATGGAATGGTTTGCATGGTTGTACAATCCATTCGAGATCATTGTTAAAGTGGACCTTTCCATGAAATTGCTACATCTTATAATAGTCATCTAAATCAAGTCATGAAGTGATGAATATCGGCCTTAAGTTGATTTTTTTTTGTTTGTAATTTTTTCAGGGCAAAGTGAATAATCTACAGAAGGTAGCAATGTACAGGAGTTAAAGAAATCCTTTAGATGCTCTTAACAGCTGTTTTTTTTTAAAAAAAAAAAGAGAGAGAATTTTTTTTTATATTAAATATAAAATCAACCTCACTTTTTTTTGTCACATTTATATCATTTCAACACCAGCCACATAAGCGAGGTTTAGGATGTTACTTTTCAACATCACTACATATCATACGGCGTTTCAGTCGACACAGTGCATGCTCACCCCTCATGCAGGCCTGGATCACCCCCTTGTGGACGAACTTTGTAAATACCACTTGCTAAGTCTGTACATAGTTAGAGATTAATGTAGGCAAAATACTAAGAGAATTCAATTGTTGATGGCAAGATGCTCTGGAGATACAGCACTATATGCAATTAGGAGATGGACTCTTATGTTGTATTCAATTAGAATCGGCAGAGGTGGCGATCCTGGGCGAGTCACTGCGTTGTTTCAGGGTGTGCAGGGGAGAGCCCTTTTGGTTTCACCAGAAAGCTAATAGTTTTCTTATTTATTTTTTTTTTTATTTCAGCACACAGCAAATCCAAATTAATCAAAAGTAATACTTCACCCTTAATTACACTTGAATATCAATAACTTATCCTGATTTAATTTTTAAGAAAACTTCGTCTTTGTCTAAACAGTGAACAGAGAATATGAAGAAACTGAAAAAATGGAGTAAATCATTGGTGAATTAAATTAAATGGTGGGGCATTGATAAACTCATACATAACGTGTGCAGTATAATCCAACTCTTATCTATTCGGTCAATGATGAAAATCAATCATGAAAATCTTGCTGTTTTAAATAGTAATATTTAAGCCAAAATGCATGTATATGGGAAGCATTCAGCATGTTATGGGTTAAATCAGACTTGGATTATGCTGCATAAGCCCTGTCAGAGCCTGAAAACAGATGTTTTGATGTAGTTTTACTGATGTTTAAATAACTAGATAGGAGAAGAGCTGGGTGATATGGACAAACATTTGAACATATACTTCCTCTAATTGTTTTCAGCTTTTAAATCATATCTTACAGTATCAAAAATCTAAGACGATACCACAATATTGATATATATTTTAATAAATTGCTCATCCCAAGACAGCAGCAGGTTTCATAGATCAACACAGTCAGTAGGAAAACCTTTACCACACCAGTCTGTCCAGTAAAATACCTGGAGTTTGAAATGATGCTCTTAAAAGTGCAATGATTCTCAGGAATCTGATGTTATAATTGCAGCGACTGAACATTCCCAGTGGTGGTTGTGTTAATCATTCCGATTGACTGAGTCTCATGCACAATCTACACTCTAAACTCAAGTGTGAGCATCTTCAAGTCCCCGGCAGCCTTCTGTAGGCACCCAGCAACCCAGTGAGTCCTCCCCAGGAAGCGTCCTCTCTGTCCATTCCAAGCTTATGGATGTACGTCTATTTCTCTTTCTCTCTTTTAAAAGTCTATCGATAAGCTTTTGACAATTATACAGTATATCCATAATATTTTCATTTTGGTGAAAATCTGTTTCTTTTTTTTTCTTTTGTTTTTAAAATTGTCAATTTTATTGTGTGTCAGAGTTCGCTGTCTCGCTAGCGCTTGGCTTGCTGCGCTGGGAACGTAGTTTTAATGAAGCAGAGACGAGCGTGGTGGACTGCTGGAACTGCGCCCCGAACAAGCTCCACTTCCCTTTTTTCTCTTGGTTCCAAGTGACGGGATAGCCCCTTCTTGTTTGTACAGGGCAGGAAAAGGGACACCGTCTTTCCCATTTCCTTCTTTTAAAGGAATAAAAAGTCAGTGCAGCGGTGTCACACCTGGAGCTGCACCCGGACAGGAAGTAAAACAGTGGAGCAAAGTCTTTTCATTGTCAATGGAAAAGCAGTCCCCAGCTCTCAAAACAAAGCAGGATGTCAAACACAATCATGAACTAACACTGCCTCAACATGACTGACACAGGATTTAGCCAATGACAAATTGTCGCAGCAAACGGCATGGGCGTGCCTCTTCATCCACCACCCAAACATCTAACGGCCTCTTCGTCTGCAATAGCCAACTACAGCAGGATTACTCTTCATAGCTTTAACTTCGGCAGCCAGTCGGACTGTGGTGCACCAAGGGCTGATGGGAGTCTGAGATTTAGTGGAACAGCTGCTGTGGAATTGGACGTGTCACTTTACTGTGAAAAAAGACAATGCAGGAAATTGGCTCCTTTTGACCCGTTTGACCCAGAAAACCTTTGAATTGGACCTCCAGAAGACTGAGTAGAATCTTTATAGAAGAATTTTAGGAGTCAAAAAAAGAAAACGAGACGGATGTAGAGACGTGCTCTTCAGACAGAGTGTGTAGTGACTGACGATGTCGCCTCCTGAACCCAAAGTGTGACATTTTACCTTTCTCACTATGTCTCGCGTCGCAGCTCTTGGAATTTTAGATTTTTAAAAATCGTTTGTTAAAGAAATACGTGGACTTTTTACATACAACATCAACATCTACATCATCTGTTTTAAAGGGAATGCAGGACGAGGTGATGGGGCTAGCGTGCGCTTAGTTTGAAGGGTTCTGAGACACAGAATCTGCTTGCTCTGCCGGTGTGCAGCATCACTTTGGATTATGACATTTCCATTATTAACGGCTGAATTTTGGGTTAATGAAAAGCATGATCATTGTAGCCAATGTGATGGGCCATTATTGCTTAAATGAACTCAAACAAGGCGCCACTCGTCCCCTCTCAGCCCTCCTCCCCCCAACCCAGGTCAGCAGTTCCACCTCAGTAGCCTTACGTACAGAAACCTCGCTCAGCTGGAAACATTCAACTGATACCTCAATATTTTACAGGATGACTTTTCACAATAGCCTTTAAGGGAACCAAACATACACACACGCACAGACACAACCACAACTCTCTCCTCAGCAACCTCTGCAGTGTTTTTACGTCAAAGTAAACTAGTTGCCAGTTGTATAAAGACGATTTATTTTTGTCCAGTAGAATCCTTTTGCCAGTAGAACCAGTCAGTGTATGAGTGGATCCCAATGTTTCTCAATGTTAACTGTCACTTTTCTGCTTGACTCACTTGATCCTCATCTCTGCCTCATTCTGTGTTTTCTGTATGTCTCTACAAACAGATGACGTGCCGCTCAGCTCTGGCGCTGCGTTTAACCAAACATACTACCTCTCCATACATATATATATTTGTCGCAGCATGATTGTGTTTATGATAAAGCAACACTAATTTAGAAGGGGTTTTTTTTGTGTATATGTACAGTAAATTCCTTTTTTTTTCTCTTTTCAAATGCTGGATTTTTTTTTTTTTTTTTTTTTTTTTTTTACCTCAAATCTCAATATAAGCCTACAAATCCTGAAGTCGGTAAATCAGAGGCCTCTTTAGCAACACTTTGACACCTATATAGCAGCCAAATTATTTTTTATGAGTATTATTTTTAGCAGCAAAGAAACACGTCATTTTTGCTGTTTTTACAAAACACATCAGTATATTGTGTGTTAATCAGTGAGCTACTGAAGAGCCACTGGCAGGCGGATTGTTTTTCTCCAAACAGAGCCAAGAGAGCTGCTTTCTCCTGATTCCAGTCTTTATGCTAAGCTAAGCTAAGCTAAGCTAAGCTAAGCTAAACTAAGCTAAGCTAACCACCTCCTGGCTGAAGCTTCACATTTACCGTGCAGATATGAGTGGAGAGTAGCGTTGCTGTGTCCAGCTAACTCTAAGCAAGAAAGTGAGTCAAAGAAGTCTTTTAAATAGCAAAACTATTAAAAAAAAAAAAAAAAAAAAGTAATGTTGGTACCAGGGGAATACTAACAATAATAATAATTCCCTGCTTGATATTTATCATTTGTAGGCTCGGGCTCAGCTTTTGGTCAAATTTTCCCTGGCCGCTGCTTTGGGATCAGTTGCAAGGAGAGTATCCTGGTTGGCTGATGTCCCCAAAATGAAGACAGCAGTCTTAACACATCATTTTGGTTATTTACAGACAAATTATATCTGCACTTCATTAGCATTGGACTTAAGATATTTCGGTTTTGAAAAGGACTAAATTCGCCCTAGAGTCTATCTTGAAAAGGAATGGACCCGGTCTTGACATCAGCCCCGTGTCTGTCTTAAATGTATTGGCTCACAGATTCCACAAATTGAATAAGATGTTGAGCAAATTGAGATGGAGCATACAGCCTGCTATCTATGTGAATGTACTATAAACCATAGAGGCTCTGATCTATGTGCTCATCAGTGGACCGAGGAAAAAGGTGCACCAGGAAGCAATTTAGCAAAAGAGTGTAGCCTGATGCTATTAAGCTAACAGGTGTTGTCATAAAATGCCACCTGATTGGTCTGACACCAGCTGCATCCACCTGTTGTGAGCACAGGGAGGAAGTGCCCTGCTTTGCGACTGGGATAAGGGAAGGCTTTTAAAACTGCTCTGTCCTAACACCTAAATATGTAAAAAAGCTGCCGTGGACTGGATTTAACTTTCGCCTTGGTATTTCAGGTTTCCTGTGTGTTTGCCTCTAGCCGTAGCTTTCCTTAAACATCTGATAAGGGTTTGTAACATTGGGATCCCACATTAGATTCTCAACATACAAATAGTGTGTTTGGTTTTTGTTTTGTTTTTCTACTCGGCGCCCAGCCAAGTCTCACACACCCACTCCTCAGCACTCTGCCTTTTTCTTACTCTCTCTTTCTGACTCTGGTTCTGAATCATTCGCTGCATACACACTGCTTTCAGGAAAACCAGGCCTTGGAAATATATACTGTGAACGACACACCACGCCTTTAGCGATCACTCTTGTCCTATATCGACTAATGAATCATGTTTGAACTCACAGCATGTGGAAGATGAAAAGCTTTGGTTGGATAGGGAAGCCCACAGATGGACTGAGTTTCTTCAGTTCTTCAAAGTATTTGGTGTTTAGTGTTGCAATCCTTTTATTGCATCCACATGTAAGCTGTTTCATGGATCAAATTTAAGATTTTGAATTTTAATCAGAAAGATGTGGAATTTGTCTACTGAAAGCCCTGAGAAACAGATACTTAGAGGCTCATTTGTTTGATTAAATGTTTACACTGAAATTACCCTAGAAATGAAATGGAAATCAACAGACTGAATCTTGAACTTCAGCTGTTTCCCGTCAGATTTCAGTTCAGAGTGACCTCAGCAAAAAGGTCAGTGGCTCGTTCTGAAATATCACGGCCTGTGTTTGAACCTGAGGAGAGCAGGTAGATTTAAAAAAAAAAAAAAAACTTGTCTTTTCTACGGTAAAAACAGATGGATGGTGGTCATTCAAGATTGTCATCTGTTGCTCTGATTGCATTTCTCTGCTACCTCTTTAAATATGCGCTTGCTCATACACACATGCACTTAAAACAACTGCACTCACAGGCAGCCATACGCTCATACTGACTGAAAAAGACAGACACTGAACACACTCAGACACACACACACACGATGCACATTTGTGTGCACTTCTTTATCCTTCACCAGCAGTTTTTTGCCAATGATGCACTTGTGTATATGTCTCTAAATGCTCTGCAAAAGCGTGACATCTTAAAAGAAAAAAAAAAAAAAAAAAAGAATTGTTGTCATCATCTCTGTTTTTCTTCTTTTTTTAAAAGGAAAAAAATCTCTATAGCAAGTCCTGGGCTAGCCAGGTGATTAGAAATAAATTGAACATTAACTCATCCAGAACATACTTTTTAAAAGAAAACCAACATAAATGCACATATTGCTCAACTCAGTTGTACCTTGGTGTGCCTAGAACCCACAGCCTTATTTTGGGACAATATCAGGGGTTTTAACCAGAATACAGGACGATCTGTCCACGTATTGCTGACAGTTTCACTTTTTTTCAGTAGCTGATTCCTCTCTCTTCATATCCACACATTTGTTACTATCTTCGATTGTTGTACCGGCAATATGAGTCAACAGTAGCTCGCTTGTGGGAGCTGCATATCCCTGCTAGGATGTGCTGCGTCAGCGTTTTCCTGCTGGTTGTTCTTTTGGTTTCATCAGTACAGATTTTTCTTTTTCTTAAATGGTTAAAAGTAAAAAAAAAAAAAAAGATCTTAAGGTCAAGTAGAAAACCTTGTGTAGATATAACGGATTGGACTTAAATGAAGCTTACTTTTTAAAGAACATCCAGCAGACTGTGACCTCCCCGTGCACTCACATTTATTAGGAGTTTCAAATTGTAGTTGATCTCAGCAGTCCCAAGATAAGTACCTTTACCTTCACACATGCACACCACCATGCAGTAAAACTCACCAGACCTCAGTGCTCTGCGCAGAAAACTTGTCTTTTCAACATATACCGTTGCCATGGCATCGCTGTTGATGGCACCATCAATAGCCCTATATATATATATATATATATAAAAAAAATAGTGTTATACATACAGTACCTTAACCAATGTCTCTCTTCGTGGTCAAAATCACCGCCTGTTTTTTGTGTTGCTCTTTTCTTTTTTTGCTCTTCTTGTCTTTGAAGTTGATCCATTGTACTTTGATTACATGCATTGTATGTAGTAAAATACTGATAATGTTTTGGGGAAATCACAAATAAAACAGCTGTACATAATGATGCAAAACATCCCTCGTGTTCCTGCTTCTGTTTCTCTCAAGGTAAATTGTGAGGCAGTAAAAGAGACGTGTCCATTTAAGAGAATAAAGGTTTAAAGGTTAGTTCTGCCAATTTATTATAAAAAAACCCAACATTTTAATGCATAGTTGCACTGCCTCATCTCTCACATTAGCCAGTGTGGTCAAAAGGGGTTCAGTTACAGTGGAATAAACAAATTAATTTAAAGAAATCCCTTTATGATCAATCAAAGTCGATAGTTTCAGTAGTTTACGTCACTCAAAATGCAATAACTAATTTAACTACATAACTACATCACTATGAAAATATGAATGCAAGTGAACTACCACTAATTAAGTATGCTGTGAGTATCTAACATTGTTGAAATGTTTAAAAAAATTCCTAATTCAGTCATAAAATATTTAACTGCACATGTCACAATAGGCACAAAGGAAGCAGCCCACGGTGTATTCACAGTACATAAATGTATGTGAAGTTTAGATTACTGTTTACAGTATTGATCACAGAAACCCAAGTTTCACACTGGTTTGAAGGTAGCTGCAGATTTACATGAATACTCAGGGAGGTCTCAGTGTCAGGGTTGAACATGGTGCATGTGTGTGACTTTGGTCAGTAGAGGGCGCTGAGAGGCTGCTGTAGTCATGAGCAGCTCATTCCACTGGCGGATAGGAACTATGAGCCCTAAATAGCTGTTTACAATCTTATAGCCTATTACTTTGGCTGCAGACTGAAAAAGGTTGTCTAAAGTGTGAATGAAACAGAATTGGGTAGTCTAAGTGAAATACTTGTATTCATTTGAAAACTGTACAAATACATTATGTGTCATGTTAAAAGTGACAGACTACGTTTAGAAATTTGCACTCTTGGTTCTGAATTTGATACATTGTTTTTATTTATGTTTTTACACAGCATCTCAGCTTTATGGGAACTGAGTCAATAACTATTCATGCAGGTTGTAACCTTGTTGTTACACTGACACGTTACCATCAAATATCTTATGGAAGTCAAATTTCCTGCATGTATTTATTTATTTATTTATTTATCCATCCATCCATTCACCACCTTCCTCCTGGACTTTGTCACCCTTTATACCACCACACAGTGTCAGTCACTGTGTGCTTTTGAGTATACACATCAATACAAAGAAGATACACTCCATTCCATGTTTCATTTTTGCCATCATTTAGCAGAAAGTCATTTTTTTATTGTAAAACAAAACTGAAAGTTTTAGCTGTTTAATCTCATATACTTGCAGAATAGTGAGCCAATTTAACATCCCTTCTCCTGCAGAATCCTGATGCGACTTGTTCTCATTATTCAGGATTCAACAGCTCACCTATTTTTCTCTTTTAGTAATCTCAAATACTTGCCTTGCTGGAATGAATGTCATACATATTAAATTCCAATAGATGGTAGTAAAATTTAATATTTACAAAACGTTGCTAAATGCAAAAAAAATATGATCACTCCACATCATAATGGTACAACTTGAAGCCACACTGAAACAGCTTATTGTAGATAATATAGGATTAAACATGACTTGTTTATTATTTTTACACATAATTTCCTGCTAAATGTATTACTGTGGTGTATTCTTGTATGGAACAAACTACAGCTACTTAGCTTTACCACAAATGCTACAACTACAAATTACTGAACGACAGCAAAGCTACCCGTGGAAAATATCTAGTTTGGTTCACTTACAGTAGTTAGAAAAAGGAGTTTTAATTATTTATACTACAAATAATAATTGAATAATTAAAATATATATTATATGATAATATCACATGCCACATACAACCTTTTGCAGAGCCAGTAGATTGTTAGTGAAAGCTGCAGCAATCACTTTCCTCCTGATGTTTAGTTTTCTAATGATGAGACAGCAGCTGCAGAAGGATGAAAGGACCGAAAACCGCCATGATTTACGGTACGAGATAGATTAAATAAAGTCATTCAACAAAGGCTGGACAGCTGAGAGGTCTGAAAGAGTAACAATCATATCCGACCTGTCTTTGATTGCAGACAAATGTGACTATTTTAATTTGCTAGTGTTATGACAAACCCCACCCGACAGGACGAAACAAACATTTATTTAAGAGTTATTTGCAAACCCCTGCATGACCCAGGTCTGCTGAGCAGGAGGATGACGGAGTGCTTGGCCTGTCTGTGATGAGAGTCATCCAAACATGATTAGGACGATTTCCTCCTTGTGACCATGCAGAAGACGCCTCTGTGGACTTCCTGGAAAGAGAGACAAACAGGGAGAGACAGTAGAGAGCAGAGACAAAGATTACTGACCGAGTGGCTTTAAACTGACGAATAGTTTACAATGCTATTTATTCTCAGGCGTGAAATAAACTGCAGCGAAGCCGCCATCAACACTTACACTATATTGCACTCATTGCGGTTTTCATAAGAACTGCTTCTCTCATATTAAGTCCTCCTCAGACCGCCAACCACATGCTAATGGCTCACACCACAGAGTGTTGACTGACTGTTATCTCAAAGGCCTTCACAGCTCATATAAAGTTATGGATGAGACAAAGCAGCGAGGCGTCTGAAGTGTTGCTACAGTCACATTCCTGCATAATTACTGCATGCAGCCGTGTCGGGAAATCGCTCTGACGGTGATCTTGCAGTGTGTCGTAACACTGCAGCGAATCCGGACTTGGTGACTCGAGTAAACTGGCCCCTGAGAAGACACATGAGAAACATGAGTGCTGTTTTATATAATCAATTACTGCAGATGCTTGTGTGACCCTTTTTCTGTACAAACATATTGGTGTTTGAATCTCATTTTGTTGTTGAAAAGCTTCTGGAATCCCAGTCAGACTCTAAAACTGTAGAATGACATCTAAAGTAGTATACACAAATTCTCACCAAAAATGGGATGCTGTGTAAAACATTAGAAAAAAACGAAAAAGATTGCATCAAAATCAGATTGAGTGTTTGTATTTACACAAAAAAATCCCAGTGTTGTCCTAGCCTTAGTTAGCTTATGTATTTTTGGTATTTAAGTGTTTTTGGTAGCAAAATATTTGCAAATCATTGCATTGCCTACCATCTTTTTTAAAACCCAGGTTCTACTTAAAGCAACATTATGGAACGTTTAATCCTAAAATAACATCTTAAAAATCATTCTGAAGGTACACAGACTTTTAATGGGGACGATCGCAACAGTTTCGGTCCCGCTCACGATAAGCTAGCATGAATTCAGACTTGTCTAATCACCAGGGACCTGCCACAATATCAACATTAGCCACTACTTTTCTTTTTTTTTAAAATATCTAAATCAAGTTTCATTGAGGAGCTGCGCCCCCCACTCATTTTTTCGCTCTCTGTTCATCAAACCAAAATGAGACACGATAGCTTGCTAGTACCTCCAGATTATGAGTTCCACTTGTTCTTCCTACATATCAGCCCAATGAGTTAGCATTTGCCTCTTTAAGCCACAAAGGTTAAGCTAGCCAGTTAAACAGGGAAAGGAGCTGAACATGGATGTTTGGCCAGTCAACATGCTACAAGCTATGCAGGGCCAAGAACGGCACCATAACGCCCACCTGCTAGGCATCCGCCTGATCAGAAAATACTCCAACGTGAGGAGAGCGGACACAAGCTCCAGAGACTAACTTTCAGTTAGCTGCCGTAACAAATCAAATTTAAGCGCATGTTCCCTGTGGTGTGGTGTGGGCTCTCACTGTAGGGGCACCAAATCACAAAAAATAGAAATTTTATGCATAATATTGCTTTTGATTTGAGCAAGGCAGAAGTTATGACGTATTTTTTGTCATTGGGAACCCACTACATAGAGAGCCTAGAACCAACAATGTGTAAGTCCGCCTGCCAGTACTTCCCAACATCTGTAGCACATAGCCCCAGTCCCATCAGCTCAACATGTGCCAAATGTATAGTTACATCTTTTAAAAAGGACTTAGGCGTGTCTTTAAACAGCTGGACACTGTAGCTTTTACTAAACAGCTCTTAAACAGGAGGAATTAGTAAATGTGTTGGGGACTATTTTCAGCAGCAGATGAATACACATTTGGCGCAAGAGCATTTCTGGCCCCAGGACGTTGTATGTACTTGTCCAACCCAAGAAGGGAGTCACCTCCAGTGTGTCTCATCTTCACATCAGCATTTCCCAGCGCTGCAGAGCTTTTCCCAGTGGAGGAGTGTTTTAGTGAATAAGCTTCTTGTTTCTCCAGCCAAGCGCCCGACATCCACAGCTGTTGCGGCAGACAAATGGAGAAGGAGTTGAGTGTTCAATATTACATTTATATTTATGCCTCCTGTTTCTCACAGTTAATCAGGCTCTTACTCAAATAACCAGGCATCTCAACATGATAAATGTAATGTTACAAACAGCGGCCGCCCTGCTTCACACTGAACAGGCCATTGACTGAAGCTGTGGAACAAATGCAGAGCTCTGTACATGTTTATAATGATCTCATTAGAAGTTCGCAAATAGAAAAGAGCCTTTCCATGTCAAGTGATAACCACAAGCATAATAAGATGCTGCTGGCTTTTCCAAACACAGTATTAATGCTATCTAATTGATAGCAGGACAGGTCCATATGGTTTCAAACTCCCCAGCCTTCCATTTTGCAAAAACGTTTTAATAAAAGTTTTAACAGAGTGGATTGTGGTGTTATCAAACAGTTGCCTGTTCACTGATCCTGCAGCCATGAAGCAACATTTGCATTTATTTGGAGTTGCGTTTGTGGCAATCTGGGACATGTAAGTACATTGCTTGGTATTTTTACTTCCGCCAGAGAGGTCATGTTTCTGGCTCACTTTG
>JAOWBC010001714.1:3815728-3830073 GCA_028566105.1 Hypoplectrus providencianus
AGGTCTTCCTTGGGCAACAGACACATTCCAGGAGAACCTTCATCTGAATTGCCCAGGAGACATCCTGATTAGATGACTAACCATGTCAATTGGCCCCTTTTGAAGCAAAGAGCAGCAGCTTTACTCTGAGCTCCCTCCAGATATAGAGCTCCTCACCTTATCGCTAAGGCTGAGCCCACACATGGTTTATCTGGTGGAGGAATAATTGTAAAAAGAAAAAAAAATCCTACTGGGAAAATTCATATAAACAACCCCTCAAGTCAGAACAACAACTCAGAAAGTTGGCTAAAATCCTGCAACACATTTCAGGAATAAGTCGATACGATTCCTCTCCAGTGAGTTCTGGACAGTTGTGATCGTGGAAAAGTTAGATCACGAAACCATGAGGTTTACCTCCACAAAACTGTGTGTACACTAAAAGATCACCCATGCAAACATAAAGCAATGGTACTATACACTGCTGCTTGCATGTGCATTGTTCTGGCTGCAGCCGTCATTGTATTTCCTGACATTTTCATGAAATAAAATATTACATAGTTTCCAATTCGTACAAGGTCCAGCATAACAAATCTAAAACTATCGTAGCTAAAAAGGACAAGAAAACATTTTTTCCAAACTGTATGACAATATAATACGCCACTGTTTATTATATTAGACAGTACTTTATGTTCTGTATGTCAAACATCTGATTCCAGCAATATGATGTATTTTTATTATGGCTGCACCACTGCATTAAAATGAGATATTTAGATGTCTTGACGGTATGTTTAAGGTCTTCCCCAGCCAGTGTGACAAATTTCACATTTTTATAACTCAAATAAAGTTCTGTTGGTTTGACCAGCTGTTGGCTGCATGCGTGTTGGTTCTGATGGACCCATGGGTGGGTTTATGGTGACTTAGAGATCTCTTCTGATTCTTTTTTCATCGCATGTTGAGAATTCCTGCACTTCTGAACTCATCGCAATCCAGTCGGTAAAAGCCCTTCGGCCAAATATTGTGAGTATAAAACTTTTTTTAAATTAGGGTGGGGGGGAAAGAGGGATCATAGAGGAAGAGAGAGAGATAGAAAAAGGGAGAAGTGTCGGGTGAAAACAAGAGGGTGGGGTGTTTTAGAACAAGGAGATCATGGGGTTACAGAGAGAGGGAGAGACAGTGAGAGAGAGGGGACGAGAGAGGCTGCGGTAACATTGCTGACGCACATGTGAAACATGGAGGGGAGGGAGGGAGGGATGGAAAGGAATCTCTGGCAGGGATCGCCAAACCTCGAGACGAGGTCAGAAAGCCACTGGCGACATGACGGACGCACATACACACACACACATACACACACACACACACACACACACACACACACACACACACACACACACACACACACAGGATAGTAATAATAACAGTTAATAGTAGTTTAATAGGTGATAATCATCAATGGGGTTGTGATCGTGAAAGCCATGAGGAGTGGGGGGAAAGAGTGGTGAACCCGAAACACACACACACACACACACACACACACACACCTTTTCCTTTAAAAATACATTATTTCAAAAAGTAAAGTGTGTTTCTTTCTGTCTGTCCCTTTCCTCTATGTCCATGTGTGTGTTTGTGTGTGTGTGTGTGTGTGTGTGTGTGTGTGTGTGTGTGTGTGTGTGTGTGTGTGTGTGTTTGTGCCATGCATTTTGACATTAGCCAGTGTGTTGAATGGTTTATGTTTTAGTTGTTTGTGTAGCTATGTTTGACAGTTTCTGTTGTGCAGCTTCTCACTATAAATATTAAACACACACACACACACTGGTTTATGTTGTATATGTTTTCTGATTTGACACAAATGTGTGTGTAAGTGTGTGGGTGTGCCTCTCTGTGTCTGCTTGCGTCCCTACAAGTGTTTTTATTTTAGCACGGCTGTGTGAGCACATGCATCTGTGTGTGTTTGTCCGTACTGTAATCGTGCAAGTGAGACGAATAGAAAGTCTCTTCGGTATGTATACAGAGTACACATATACGTGTGTGTGGTTGCATGCTTATGTGAACATGTGTGTGTGTTCTGGCCAGTCGGAGCGTGGGAATGTGGTGAAGGATTTCTGTGGTATTTTTAATGTTTGTTATTAAATATTACCACAAGGGACCACGACCAAACCCCAGACACTCCTCCTCTGCTCCTCTTACTCCTCCTCCTTTTAATCCTCTTCCTCCTCCAGCAACAATGGAACCTAAAACAATCACAATTAGTTTGAACAAGTGTGACACTTAAAGAAAAGGCCAAACGAATGAAGTCAGAGCCAAACTATGGTTGGGCTGAAAAGTCAAAAATAACCAGAGTTACACCAGAGGGAAGGCAAAACAGAGTGACACAGAGCAGCAGGTGGAGATGTTAGCATGGAATCACTGATCAGTCTTAAATGCACATATTGATACTGATGGTAAGGTCCCATTTCAGTGCAACAAAACCATGCTGCCTGGAGTTATAAAGTAAAATCAATTTCTTCTGTACCTCTGGGTGTTAAAGTAAAATTCCTTTTAATTTCCCCAAAATAGTGCAAATAATTGCAGTTAAAGCACTTTTTGGGGCTTGGATATCCTTGAAACTCCCTGTTGAATCATCAGGTTGACATAAACACTTGAGGAGATGTTAATGATTTCTAAGATGCATTTTGGCAAGAATTCCAATCTGTGCGCCAAAGGGCGGCAGCAAAGGTTACAGATTTTACACTGTGCAGCATCAGAAAAGCGACTTTTGGCTACAAAGTGTGGAAACTTTATAGCCCCAATCTGTGCATTATTCTTGTGAGCATTGTAATATTTCTATCTGGAGGCCATGCCAAACAGATGGTCAGTATATGATTTGTCCTTGCTGTACTAACTTGTCCCAGTGGTCACTCACAGTATTGCAAAAAAAAATAATTCCCTATGTCCTTAAAAGCTAAAAGAAAGTGACATCTGTGAAACTGCTGGCAGGACAACTTGAACTGCAAACAAGGTAAATTACTATGATTCATTTTTGGGATTTTTAATTACTTTCTAGTCCCATGAGTGGGTGGTAAACACATAGCCAAACCTGGAAGCTAATTTGCAACAACTTTCAGACCTGAAAGTGAAGCCAATGGGGAACTGTTACTGTATTTGAGTCCAACTCCTTTGGATGTGAAAAGATGTCCATAGAAGTCTATGAGAAAATGACCACATTTCTCACTTGATGTATTACCTCAGTAGAAGTTCTCATCCTGACTTGACTACCATCTCAACTACTAGTTCAAGTCTTCTTCACTAGAATATGATGCTTATTTTTCTTAATATGGTCCCATTTAGAATAAAATAGAAAATAATGCAGGGTATGCTCAGTTGTGTAGCTACCTTGAGATTGACAAATAGACACCATGGCAAACTGTTGATCAGGATAGAGGGTTAAAACTGCTTGTCCACAATTCAAAAAGCTTTGGAAAAAGTTTTTCTATTATGTCCATCTTTGCCATCTTTGAACTTTGAACCTTTGTGTGTTGGATGTCAGTTTGTGAAAGTTAATTGTTGCATCTTGGTCATCTAGAGTTTCTGTTTTTCCAGTAAGTACTTGGACTTGTTTTCAACCTCTATGCATGAGCCAAAATTAGCATCCCAAATGTTATCACAGTTTATTTTTGAGTTTGGATGCACCTTGCTAACCAAGCTAGCAAACCTTAGCATATATCTCAGAATCCCATTCTTGGCTCTTTGCTCTCCCCCAAATATGTTCAGCTCTGGCATCAAAAACAAAACAAGATGGCGCCAGCTGAAATATCAATTAAAAAAAGCCTAGAATGGTCCATGAACCAGGGGGTGACATCGTTCACTTCTTCTCCTGTTGATATATGTTCAGATATTTACAAGTTCCTTGTTATTAAACCCTAAATCTATGTGTGTGTGTGTGTGTGTGTGTGTGTGTGTGATCCCCCCCAGCTCTCTACAAACCTGATGTGTCTAAAAGATATTAACCATGCTGTAAAATTCATTTGTTGAGTAACTCCAGATAACAATTTTCTCATCTTCTGTGCGTCCAAAGTCCCGTAAGGCAATTTCACTGTACTTTCCCAGAAACTCACCAGAAATATTGTTTGACTGAAAATGATGACTATCCCCATTGATTCTTACCGTATGTCCCACCTACTCTGGAGTGAAATCTAAAAGCAACTAGCCTTCATGAGGGTCTACATCTCATCATCTTATTGGTGTATTCATGCTTTAAAGTCAAACATTTATGTAGACCACAGATCCATTCCTTTGCCTGCCTCAGCGTAGCGCTCCATTCCTCTGACTGCCGTTTGAGTCGTCTGGCATGAAGCTACATTTTGCTCTCTTGTCAGAAGTTCAAGTTCTGGGTGGAGCTGACAGATGGAGGGATTCATACCATACAGTAAACATCTTTTTTTACTTACCAAATGCCATTATTTTCTCTTTTCCCCAGCTGAGTGCTTCCATCCTTCAACTCTCACACCATCTAAATTAAGACTTAAGTTTTTTGTTTCGATCTAACATTTTGAAGCACAAATATAACCGAGAGCTTCCTCCTTTCCTTACCCCTTCATATGTGTGTCATTATGGTAAACCAAAGGCTGATTTCCTGCCAGGGGAGATACACAGCAGATCAGAGGTCGTGTAAACAGGAATTCAGAAGTACGCTGCAGGAGGGATTATTTTTAGTTTCATATGACTTTTCCAGAATAATCCTCCAATGGATAACTTCTCTTGTTTTGGAAGAGTGATTAAAACATGTATTTATAGATTTGGCAAGGGGCTTTCTGTATCATCCTAAAGTCCATTCTTTTTATTCCTCAAAATAGTTTTTAGTAGATTGTTTATCTCTGTTATGTTGCAGTCCTACGCCTCCTTCTCACGTGTGTTTACAGCGAAGACTTGTGTTGTTGCAAACTTTTAACAGGAGTCCTCACATTCCCCCATCAGCCCCTATTTTCCTTTTTCATGTCATCCATCTGTTCCCAACTTTCTCCATTCCTGTGTTTGTTCCCCTCATCTCCGACTTGCTGCCTCTCAGCTATCTCTCTTTTCTCTCTCTCTCTCTCTCTCTCTCTCTTTTTTAAGAAGTATGTGAGAGCGTAATCACGGAGACTCCAAGCTTTTCCGCACAAGCAGCCAAATTTATCCTCGTGGTTTTTCCGCATGTTTATTTTGGGTTTTCTTGAGGGACGACATATCTGCGGGAAAACCAAACGGCCCGGAGCGGGTGCTTTCCCTCTGGGGATCATCGCAGGCGCAGGGTAAAAATAGGAAAGTCTTTTTTTGGGGAAATGGAATTAAGGATTGGTGAGCGCCTCCCGAGGGTCCCAAAGCTGGGACAGGACGGGAGAGATCATCACTCATTTATTCCTTTGTTTGTTTGTTTTCTCATCCCTCTCTTTCCACTCGGTGGAGCATGTGAAAACAGCAATTTGGGTCTGGTTATAGACACAATAGAGAAGTACCACAGCAGGCGGCCGCCATTTTTAATATCACTGTAATTTCCCTAAACAATTAGTGGCAAAACATCACATAATTACTTTATACAAAACCCTTTGTAACAGATTAAGCAAATTACTCCCTGACTGTTCTTTCCTCTCTCTCTGCCTCTACATGTAAATCTCCTGATCCGAGGGGAGGACGAATCTCTGTCATCCCTTTCTGCACTTTTACTCATGTTTCTTTCCCCCATCAGCTGAACTCGATGGCTGTCACTGTAGGATGTGCGTGTGGGTTGAGAGGAATTCTGGGATAGGAAAAAACCTCCTCCGCTCTGACTTCTTGGTTTGACCTGTGTTTAACATGCTGTCTGCTACACCAATCTACTACTACTGCTGCTGCTGCTGCCGCTGCTGCATTCACAGACACTGCTGCTCTGCAGGGTGGGCGACCTGCTCAGATTGCACCAGAGGGATGGTGGGCGAGTAAATAGTTTAGTTCACCCGGATCTTTACTGCAGCTAACCTGCAGAAATCTTTATGATATCTGCCTTTGCTGACATTGGACTTCATCCAGCAGCTGTCATAGACATAATGGAGGTTCACCCCTGCTGAACATTTGACCACTGACAGTTCTTTCTTCACTGAGAGCCAGTGATTGCAAATAATCAGGCCGATTTACACACCACAACATATTTGTTTTTATCCGTCTTTATTTGGGAATCTTGCAGATAAATGCTGGACATAAGCCAATCTAAAAATCATCAAATGTATTCCCTATCTCCAATATTCAGTATTATCCCCAAGCATGTCTTCTGTACTTACTTAATCCAGTGAACCCTCGCTGTATCGCGGTTCTGTTTCGCTGATTTTTTTAGGGCAGTTTTTTATGCTTTTTTTTTTTACAGTGTCTGAACGCGCATTGTGTTCTGCTGCAGTAGAAAAAGTAGCCACAGCGGAGCGGAGTCAGGATAAGCATAAGCAAAAGTTTATCACGATAGCCTGCTCTAGACCCGGTGAGTGTGTCACTCAAATCAGTCCCCCTGGAAACGCATCATAAACATTCCACTTGACACTGTGAAATACGCGAGTCACAGTGTGTCCAACCTCGTAGGTTGATTATCAAAATTATTATTTTACAGTATTTCTAAAAACTATCATAGCTATTTGTAAGAAAATGTTTATATTTATATTTCTTAAACAAATGATTGGGCCTGAAAACAGGTTCTGATCTTTGGTTTTGTTCGATAATACTGCACTGTATAATAATTGACTACTTCGCGGATTTCGCTTATCGCGGGTTCATTTTGGAACGTAACCCCCGCGATAAACGAGGGTTCACTGTATATCAATTTTGACAGTTGTATAAAGTTTCATTTTCGTTGATGTTTCCCAATAAATTTTAATTCAAATGACTTGAATGAAGTCTGGAAAAAACAAAAAACAAAACGACAACCCATTTTGAAGTGTGATCTGAACAAAAAGTCAGGAGATTCCAAGCAGGAAGTAGAGCATGACTAAACCTGCTTTAAATGACTTCACATATCTCAAATTATTATTTAGCAGACATTGGGGCTATATCACCCTGTTGTGTGTGTGTCCAGGCAATGACCTCTGACACACTCACCAAATGACAGGATATGTATCTTAAAGCGCGTTGCAATCCATGTTACACCATTTTGGGGAAACATGTTCAGCTTGGAAACCGCAGAAACATTGCCTATGTCCAGATTCCCATTATTGCGACTTTGATACATAGCAGGGACTGAGGCTGTGCTTGGAACGTCAGACTCACTTCCTATCAACAGCAGTAATGGACGAGCTGACCACATATTTATGGGAAAAAAATGGGAAGGTCTTTTCAATTAAACAGTTTTGACTCAATTATTACTTTCAGTTTTGAATAATATTGTGATTTACAGATACATCATCTAGATTGTTCCCAAGTAAACTATGTAATGCATTGCCAAATATCGATATATTGTGATAATATCGTATCGGGATACGTGTATCGCAATACATATCATATTTTTGGTTCCAGTCTGTATCCACTGCTCAGATTCTTACTTCTGGAGATAAACATTCTGAAATGAGGAAATCACGTATTAAGTGAAAAGGTGAGACATCCATGTCCAGTTACGACAGGACTGAAGTGATCATTTCCTGTTTCCTCCTGCCTCGTCCTGGAATTGCCGCTCAGAATTGCGTGGGCAGACGCGTAACAACTGTGAACAGAAATTTATCTGGAAACTAAAAGGGGATGTCTGTGGTTGGCAGCTGTGCTCCTCTTGGCATCAGCAGTTAATAGTATGATGCCGAGTGGAGATGTGTGGTGAACGAAGGGAGAAGTGTGATGCACTGAATGCTGTGAGAACACTGCACTTTCAGTCTACAAACCCCACTGACACAACTACATACGCAAGATAAGCCCCGTGGAGGACTAAAATATTAAAATGTGATATAAAGTGTGATCTGACGACTGCTCTTGCTCACTTTTCTCTGCCTGTAAGCAGCGTTGTGTCCACGTCAGCACTGACCACAGCTTTCATCACTCAGCCTGTTACTTGGGTGTGGCTGGGCCTCAGCAGAGCCGCTGTCACTGTGACTAATGAGACAAAAGTGCACACACACACACACACACAAATGTAAACAATTTTACACTCTGAAAGAGCATCATGCTAGCATGCACATACATAAAACCGCTTAAGGTGAAGGCTGCAGTGTTTGCAGGGGAAATTCATATTCAAATCATGGTTTGGATTGTGTTTGATATACAAAGTGGTTGTCTGAAGGCTGCAGCAGTGATTGGAACCAGAAGCCAGGAGAACATAGAATCACAGCACCTAGAATGAAGGCACAGAGCAGTACAGACTAAAAGTGCTGCTCATGAGCTTTGTGACACCAAAGAAGCATAATTAACACAGAGTGGGTCATAAATAGCTGCTCATTTAACGACCACATATTATACTTATAAAAAGACTATTGTCTGATGTATTTTTAGAATAATGTAATTTCATAAAATATACTTGTTTTTATTACCACACTGCACCTCAAATAAGTAATTTATCATAATGATAATTCAGTTCACCAAATATCAGAACTGATATGAAAACGTGTTTGTAAAAAAGCCAGCTAAGACAATCTGTATTTGATGGTGACTTCCACTCCAACCCTCTTTTTAAGTGGGAGGGATGTGGGTATTCAGCGGGAGATATCAGGTCAACAGTTGATGCAACATAGAAGTGCTGTGCATCATCTTAAAACTGTGAACCTGAAGACTAATTTGAGATTTGATGTTAATTATACAGTCTATTTAAAAAAAAAAAAAAAACTCCAGCATCCCACATTTTTCAAGAACTTTTACATATTTTTTGGGAATTCTGTACAACATGGCTCAAGGTTTGGCCAATTAGGAAGGGAGAGCACACAGTAATTATTATTAAGTGTATAAGAGTCTAAATTAAAATGATATGGTGCAGGTAAGCTTCTCTGCCATGAGTCAGCACAAAGCCACACATTTTGATATGTCACAAGAGGAGAAACAGGACAATGTGTACTAAAATAAATCATGACTGAAATGCATTTAGCTGCTTCAGTTCCAGAGTCCTGGTTCTGTGCATACTGTCACATGCACACACACACACACACACACACACACACACACACACACACACACACACACTGTCATGTTTACCGAGACTCACTGTTGATGTCATCAGTAGCACCTGTGCTTTTCTTACTGAGACAAGCCAAAATATCTGCTTCATGAGATGAACTTGACAGAATACTTAGCAATTCATCTGGTGTAGCATGCTGAAGTCCTGTCATTCTTGAGAAATTTACTTGGTGCTTGAATTACTGGCCTTAAACTAAAGTATTTTCTGTGTCAAGGGTTAGTCCAGATTTACAGGAGTCCAATAACACAAACAAACTGATTGAAGCAGCAGCAGACTATCAGCTCCTGTGTTCTGTGAGGTAAAATTGTTGCTTCTGTCAATGGAGTCTGGTAGCTTTGAAGAGAGCATGGATATATGTAATAGCTTCAGTTCCCTGTCAGAGGGGACTGATTGACAGCCAGGAAAGCAGCAAAAATAGTCTAACTATTGTATCCAAATAGACTTATTTTAATGTTTCTATTGATTAATACAGTGTGTCCATAAAGACTCTTTACAATAACAAACAGTTGTTAGTTGTATGTACTCAGTGGTTCTCACAGGTACCCTACTAAAGAAAAAGGTAGTGGTAAATAGCAACTATTCTTCAAGAAAAAGCACAACGTGTATCATGGCTTATGGAAACAGAAAGGGCTCCTTGTTTCTGTGGGGTTCTCTTAAAGATCTGATGTATGGAATAAGGTTAGGGACATCACTGACCTAAAGCTAAAGATCACTGATGCCATTGGACCACTGATGAGGCTCTGCTACAGCCAACATGGCAACAAACTTAACAACTTATTTTTTAAAGTTGTAAAAAGACTTTATGGATACCTGGACATTGTTTATTGATGTATTTCATTTAACTATACCTGGAAAATAGGATTTTAAAACGATATAGTTTGTGTCCACAGTTTCTCCAATTACTGAAATATTTGTTCAGCTGTAACTGAGCGGAGAGCATTCTTGGAGTTCCTTTTTGGCAGGTCAGGACAAGGTCTCTGCCCTCCGACCTGCCAGAGGGTGAATGTGATTCATGAGGCGGCCTGTCACCTCACATACTGAGTGTTATAAGTACAGCCATGCTCCTGCTGGATGGACGGTTATTTTACCAATTATAATTTACCTTACCATGACATGCACATGACCGGTGTGGTATCAATCGATTCTGCTGTCAGTTTTGTTGTCTATCTGGATCAAAACCCTTAATTTCCAAGGTGACGACTCGAGCAGATGTTATTTTGGTCTCCACTTGGTCTCATACTTCTCAGTCGGTCCTGGTCTAGAGGATTGTAATTCTGTGTGTGTGTGCAGCCACAGAGTCAAGGTCCCCATCAAAGAGGAAATGACTTCACAAGACCCAGAGGCCTCTGCAGGGCCTTGGGGGAGGGCTGGTATGTGACACACACACGAACACACATGCATGAATGTGCACAGCATGGAGACACAAGCAAACACAACCCTGCAGGAACACACATATAGGTACTCTAAATACACACACACACATGCTCCAGCCTGTCACCTCCCAGGTCGGGTGCTGAGTGTGTTATTTATTTTAGCTTGCCTGTGTGAGAGTTAAAAATGGAATGTTTCAGCTACATAAAACACTTCCTGTTTTGACGACTCCCTCGCTGAGCTGTTCCCTCAGCTAAATAGTCCCAGAGCACCACATAATGACAGTCTGACACACAGGCAAAATGTGTGTGTTTGTGTCTCCATAAAGTGTGTGCACTGACTCGTGGTATAGTCCTCTACATGTGTGTTATTGCATGTTATACCCACCAGTCTGTGTGCTCATGTGTATCACTGTGCTGTCATTGTTTGTGTTGCATGGTTGTTTATCTGTCTACCCTGTGTGTGTGAGTTATCAGAAGACCAGGAAGAAAGCACTGCGCTTTGTTTGAAGCAGGAATGGGGTACTTAAGTCCTGGACTCAAGTCTGACTCGAAGCCTGATTTTCAGACCTCATGACACGACTCAGAACTCAGGCATGGACCTGGACTCAGGGATTGATGCTCCTCTTTGGTGACACGGACTCAGACTTGGACTGTAACTGCAGACTGGAGACTGACTCACACTGAAGAATTGGTGACTTGACTACAACTCTGGTTTGAGGTGTACCTCAGGACAGACACTGTCTACCTCATTTACATTCAGTCGATGCTTTTCAAGTCATACCTTCAGTTTTCCTGTGTTTTCCAATGCATTACATTTTCTCAAACCATGAGTCAGAACCCACATTTAAAGTGCAGGTCTTACTCCTGCTGGGCACCAAAGTGAATGTTTAGGTCAATAAAACCACTCGAAGGGGGTGATCACACTGGGACATGCTCCTGCAGATACATCTGCTTCAAAAACATGAGACCCTCCCTGCCTACTAAAACATATTGACATGCTTTTACATAAAAAAAAAATCCACTTCTGATTGAGTATCTCTGTATTTTCCCTCTGACACACACACTGTTTAAGCACCAGTCTCTTTAAGTGACCCTCTTGAAAAAAGTCCTGTCCGCTCTGATTGGTCAGTATCCATCCTGTAATGTGTTTTGATAATTTCACAGTATTTGTGTAACACCTACAAAAAAGTTGGAAATGTCACTTTTACAGTGTAAGACCCCGCATGCTCTTTGAACCCCACACCTCCAGTTTGTAGATTGGTGCTTTAAGCAGTTGTGAAAACAACTTTTTCCTTTTACAGGGCTAGTTTGAATTCACCAAAGTCACACAACAACACCACAATCTAACCCATAGAGGCCATCGTAAACCAGCAACTCCTGGGATCCGCAAGGTAAAATCACTGTTCTGTTAAAGGAGTCTGGAGGCTTTGAACACACAGGATAGAGGGATATAAATGGCTTCAGTTCCTGCTGGGAAATGGTATACATACTGTAAATAACATTTTATTGATGCAACAACAGAATAAGCACTATTGTTCCAAAACAAGAGGCAAATCAAACAGATCTCTCGCTTGTAGAACTTTAAAATACATTATTCCTCTTCCAGTCAGATTTATTAATCACAAGTCTGTACTCATTCCAGCGTTATAATTAAAAACAGATAATCATCTAATGGCAGAAACTCCAGACCCAGATGTCTAATCATGTTATTTCTGGCCAAATCCCTTCTGCTCTCTCTCCAAATCACTCACAAGTTGTTCAGACGCTGTGCTGACAAACCAAAGAAAACACAACCTTCTGCAAAGAGACGTGAGCTGATTACATCTCTGCACTGTGACACTGCCGACTTCTGGCTCTGTGGAAATACAGGTGTTTCCAACACGCATACACCCCCCCCACCCACTGCCTTTAAAGCACAAACCCACTGCAAAGACAAAGCAACATATAGACACTTCCTATAGAAGTGTCTGTGGTGACTGCACACACACACAACATGCATGAAAACACACAGATATCTGCCTTTCCATCACTTGACACACTTTTTTCATGCTTTTTTTCCAACTCTTCTCTTTGTCTTCACACACACACACACACACACACATAAATACACACAAACACACACCTCGAGTTACAACATCTTCACTCTCACAGCCCCTACACACCAACCCACCCACACACGCAAACACACACAGCCTCTTCCTTTTCCCTCCCTTGTCCGTAATCCCTGCAGCTGTTGCTCTTACTCACACTGCTGCCCCCTCCAGCCAAAACCTCATCTGTGTTTATGTGTGTGTGTGTGTGAAAAGTTATATTCTGAATGGAGGAGGTGGCCCTGAAAGTTGGGGCTAGATGTGAATGAGAGGATGGGAGATGGAGACTTGGAAGAAAAATCCCCTTCCAGTTTCCCCCCTGAGAGAGCCTCCGTCTTCCCTTTCTTCCAGACCCATTGTGTTCCCTCCTCACCTCCTTCCTCCGTCCATCCATCTCCACATCCTCGGCAAATATAGGCTCCACATTCGGATATCACAAATCTATCATGAATCGGGAATGTCAAGAGGAGAGTTTGGCTGTTTGCAGCTAATATCTTTATAGAAAACAGGGATGTTACAGCTCTAAGGACAGCTGTGGTTTGGATGGAAGATGGAAATGAACAGTCTGATGGAGTAAACATATTCCCAAATGAAGATGCAGTGACTGTGATTGTGGCCTCCATGTTTCATGTCTTGTGTTTCCTGTTTTATTTTGTGCACCCATTCCTGTCTCTGTTTCAGGTTCCTGTCTGCCCCTCC
The DNA here is from genome assembly GCA_028566105.1 of Hypoplectrus providencianus. Lineage (NCBI taxonomy): Eukaryota > Metazoa > Chordata > Actinopteri > Perciformes > Serranidae > Hypoplectrus > Hypoplectrus providencianus. The sequence goes on from JAOWBC010001714.1 coordinate 3,828,988, forward strand.
CCCTCCTCGTCTGTGTGCACCTGAGCCCTGATAGTGTCTCCCACACCTGTCTCCCATCACTCCTCATTCACCCTGTATATAAACCCCCTTTGTGTCTTGTCTTGCCAGTCTGTTGTTCTTCACTGTCCAAGTTCCAGCATTTTTCATCCTCACAGTCTTGCCATGTTTTGGATACCTTGCTTGTTTGGCAATGGATAGTGGTTTTCCATTTTAAAAAAAAGTTCCTCACATATTGAAGTAGTTAGGGAATGGGTAAAAAAATTTAATTTGTTCTGACTCAAGTGAAGGGAAGACACCCAGACTGGGTCCTGCTCTCCTACCTGAAATGTAGACGTTGTGGTTCCTGGATTGGCCAATTGGGGCTGTCAATAACCATGGACCCAATGTTGAAACTTTACAGCAAAAAAATAATAATAATAATACAGCCTTGTACAAAAACAGTGTTGGTCTCCAGAGCTATTTTTCGTAAGTGTGACAACTGTACAGGGGGTACATTGTTCTGTCCCTCACCCAGTTGAATTACATTGGGTTCAAAGTTATATATAATTAAGGGCCTGATTCCATTTATGTGACAGGTGAGAGCGGTTACAGCTGCTGTGTTTCAGCATCCAGGCTTTATTTGAAATGTCTCAGCTCTGCCGATACTTGCCTCTTTGCCCATTTTTGGGTCAGCAGGAGGTTAGCTGGAGTTAGTCACTGCCAGACTGAACTTCAAAATGTCTCTGGGCAATATCACAGAGGGAGTGTTTAACATAAGATGCTGCAGAGGTATATTATATGAAATTTAGGATCCAGTTTTCTTTAAGGATAAAAACCCCTTTACAACTGGTATAAAGACATTATTTTGAATCTGGATATCTTTTATGGAAAATAAATATATAAATGCTAAAGTTAAACACCTGCAGAATGTCTTGCATTGAGCTAGACCACAGCAGGAAGTTGAAAAAGGTTCAGCTCATCAAGCCAATATTGCACTAGAGACTCAAGGAACTGATAGCCCATAAGCAGAGCTAGCGCCAATGCTAGCACCAATGCTAGCACCAATGCTAGCAAGCATCTTCATTGGCTCAGATTTCCTTCTTGAAG
>JAOWBC010001714.1:3856382-3869056 GCA_028566105.1 Hypoplectrus providencianus
TGTGTCTCTCTCACTCACACACACACACACACACACACACACACACACACACACACACACACACACACACACACACAGTTATGTAGTTCTATACACCCACACACTGAGGGTTTCTGGGAACGGTGCTGGGTTCCCCCTGTTTACAGAGGCACCCGAGGGTGAGCGAGCGGACGGTGTAGCGCCATCAACAGACGCACGCTTCTTGGTTTCAATATTGGTCTGAAACATCAGATGTTGACCTGGCTGACGCCGAGATCGGAAAAAAGGATCTAAATCTCACACACGCTTGTGCTCTGTGGAAACAGAAAAGGACCGTTGAAAGTGGGGAAAAACACTGAGAAGTGCTAGTGAAACTCATAACAAATGTCAGTTTCTACATCAAATGATTGAAAAGGTGTTTTATGCAGATAAAGTTCATTTCTGAAAAACAGGGACAAGATAGAGGTGGACAAAAATAAGAAAAAAAAGTACCCCTGTCATACATTGAAAGTTAGATATCCCAGAGAGACTTTTTTTAAACACCTGTCGCTTTTCTATCTTTATCCTTTATTTCTTCCCTCTGCTTTATCTTGAGATAAAAAATCTTCACTAATGAACAGTTTTCTTTTTCTATATCTTTATGACATTACAGAATGTGTGACTAAACAGAGGACCAGTACAACACTGACCACACTTTGTATATGTGACGTGACAATTTAAATATGTATGTGACTCAGTGTGAGCAGCTGCAAACAGAAAACTGCCTCTTGATTCCTGGAAGACTTCGGGCCAGAAAAACTGTCAAGACCATGGGTCTACGTCATATAGGCCACCACACAAACGTATGGACTGTGCGTGTGTCAGTGTTTAACACTGTGGTTTATAAAGACACACAACTTCCACATGGGCTTGTGCAGCCCTGTGCAAGATTTGTACTTGTCATATTAGAAAACTGTAGAGAGATGAACTGGATTGTTTCTCTGTAAAAAAATAAAATAAAATAATAATAATAATAATAATAATATATGATAATAATAAAATAAAAGAAAATAAAAGAAATTATGGTGCTTCAAATGCTTTAATAATATTTGGACACTTGTTTTGCTGTTGACCCTCACAATAATTAAGGCAGTGACTGAATCAATTATTCTGCTTCTAACCTTTTTGAAATTTATGCAAAATGCTGTGTGTGATCTAAAATTAAATTGTGTATAAAATAGATGAAACTGCAGATTAATGATACCGATGATGTATTTTGGAGTTCTCCTAGAACATGTTTACATGCTTTATGTAAAAAAAGAAAACTTAATTTTCTCATACTTTCTGTCTGAAAACAGCTATATCCACACTTAGTCTGAAGCACTCTGTTAGCCCCTGTCTCTTTAAGACCTATCCCAGTATAGGCTCAGTCAGCTTTGATTGGTCAGGATTTCCGGGCCTTCTGCATCATCACTTTTGGTATCTGTGCACCATCATTGCAGCCGAGGAATATCTGTACTCGTGCTGGACCTGTATACAGTTTAGTTATGACATAATGGCTGGTTTATGGGCACAGTGTCTGAGTATGGCAGTATGTATTTTAATTTGATTGAGCGGTGTGATACTTTTAGCACCTATATCATAATTAACAAGGGAAAAAGCAATAACACAATCAATACTCTAAATTTTCTAAAATTTTCTGACTTGTACAGCACCAACTGCAATGTTACTCAACCTTGTTAGGGATTATGTCAGTTTACAAAGGTGGTGAAGGCTGCTTTACTTTCCACCACAGCCTTGGTTTTACGGTAACTGTTTGCAAATCTTCTCAACCATGTTACCTCAGAGCTTCCCCTTCATGTATTGTTGTTCTGTGTTTAGCCTCTTTTGAACCTAAATCAAATATTTAATGTCTTTTAATGGGCAAATACAATATATTCACGTATTTTCTCTGCAGGAATCGGTTGTGATTTTCACAGACATTAATTGGTAGTATATATATTTTTTATTGTATTCATAGTAACAGTGGTAAAAAAAAATATATAATCATAATAATTTTGAAGTGAAACACAGTACTTTAGTGTATGATAGCAAATGGTGATATGAAACCTTTATACTGTATCTAAAGCTATAGTTGTGGTCTTCAACTGTAAAATGAAACAAGTTTTATGATATCATGTACTTGACTACAACAATAAACACATTGCTATAGTTCAGATTGTAGGTTTTCCTGTCAGAAAGTAAATTCAGGTGAGACACTAAATGCAAAAACATTGTTAGTTGTGTCAGTCAACAAAACTTTAAACATTAAAAAGAAATAGTGTTTTCTTAAAAGGGCAGCTTTCATCAAATGATTTCCGCATGCTCTGCGCCAGAAGTCTTTACTTCAGTAGCATTCACTGCAAACACATCAAAAGAATGTTTAATGGTTGTTGACAGTATTTACTAGATGAGAGATAAAAGGACATATCTAAAATCCCCACTGTAAAACCGTTGACTCTAAAATGTTAACAAGAGGAAAATAAACCCTACATTATTTAAGTGTCCAAATGTATTTGATAAGACAATTGCAGTTGCAAAATCCTTATTTAGAAGTGTTCAAATATTACTAATAAATGTCAAATTATCTACCTTTATTTCTGGACAGAAACAAGCATATCTACCTATTTAGCTCAGTAATTGTACGTGTCATAATGTATTTCTTTAAAATGACAGCAGGAGTGTCCACTCAGAGCTGTCAGCAGCATGAGGAGATCGGCTTTTCAGATCTAATCACAGGACTTGAAGACACTGGAGTGTGACTGTTTGGGGTTTTTATCAATCTTCCTTTGAAACAGTTGAAACTGTCAAATCAGTGCAAATGTATCCCCCCTATATTTCCCTGTGTAAACCATTCAATGCTAATACTACAACACAAGGGTGTGTCTGTTTCATAACTCTTGAATGTACTTGGATTCTATACTGTTATAATCCTTAATCCTACAACATATAAGCAAATTAGTTACAGTTTTAATCTGATAGATTAAAACTCTGCTGTGGCATGGTTAAGGCCTTTTAGTTAATGAAGTGATGCAAGTATAGCTGTTTGTTCTCTCAGCTAAACACTATATGACATTGTTATGAGGCCGACAGAAGTATTCCAAACATTTCCTCATGAGGCAATAGGCTTTCTCCTTCTGTTGCAGCAGACATAGCCACATATGTATAATCATATCTTTAAGTGTGGTTTGATCAAATGCTGATCCCCCAAAAAATGTAAAAATAACAGAATGCAGTGATGTTGATTTATTGATTTTGTATGGTGAAACCCCCTGCAAATAATGCATACTTTTAAGAATGTAAGAAATAAGAATTTGTTGTCTTGAAGTTTAAAATAACTGCAGACATAGAAACCACAACATGTTCACTTGGAAGAGTAGATTGTTGTTTCTGAGAATGCTGGTCACCCTGTACACATGGTTTTGTAGTAAGTCCTTCATTATTTTGTTGGGTTTCCACCTTAAAACGGGTGTAAAATATGACTTATTATAGCCTTTTATGGATCTATGAGACATGTTCTAGACGGGAGCTCAATCGGGGCATGACTACATTACATATCTTCCTGTCTCCACCTAAATTGAAGAAAATCCAGACTATCCAATACTCATTCTTGCTGTACACAAAATGCCATGTTCTGTATGTTACAAGCTCCTAATACAATGCAGAAATAATGTCGGTTTAATAAAAACCAGGCTGTTCCGAGCTGCTACTGTGTGTGTTTGAAGTTTATTTGCTTGTAAACAGCAGACTCACTAGCACGTGCTTCGTCTTGGGAGTGTCACATGTTTTTTTCTAAATGGTTTCATACTGACAAAAATAACCAGTCTGAAATAACCAATTGACATATACTCAGAGATAGTGTACTGAATCTCTCCCTTGAAGGTAAGACTGCTTGTCACTGGGGCAGTACCCTCTCAGGTACAGCTGCCGTACCCTTGAAAATGGCTTGGGAGGTTCAATAATTAGTCCTAGCAGGAATATGGGTCCATTAAGACCTAAAACGTTCACACAGTGTTTGCTCCCAATGTCAAGGCTATCACCTGTGCCTTAAAGGGTACTGCCCCAGTGATGGGCTGTTGTACCCTCAAAGGCACTCAATCAGCACATTATTTCTGAGTGTGTAAATAACCCAATAAGTCATTATCTGTCCTCTAACAACAAATTTTGCTTTTTTGCATAGATATGTTGATCCAAGGGAAGATGCCAACCCTGACAACAAAGCAAAGCAGTTCACATTGTTTTTAGATTGAATGTGCCCCACAAATTAATGCTGACTTATTTACTTTGACTTATTAACTTACATATTTAATTTACAAATCACATGCATTTTTTTTTAAATTTTTTTTCTTTACCAAAACCATGGCCTTTCCTTATCATATCCAAGTTTTGCAGAATTATTTGAATTGTATGTGTCTGTATGTGATGAGCTGAGGGAATTAAAGGACATGTGAAAAGCATAATATGCATATGATGCAAAAAAAGAAAAAAAAACTATAAACAAAACTACACCTTCCCATAGCTGTATATAGGGCACATTGTAATTTCATCCCAATGAAACACTGACTGCACAAACTGTGGACGAATTGACTGTTAGGGATGCTGATCATCCAAGAGCATGACAAGTGAATTTGTTCACTCACTTTTTTTTCTAAGGCCCCTGGAAAGGTGGCAGGGACCCTCAGAACCACATCCCTGAGCTGGGTAAGACAACCGTGCTAATTTAGAGGTTTTTTGACAGCAGATGGAGCCACAGTGTAGGGTGCATTGTTTTAATTGAGTGCCCACACTGAAACAAAGTTAGGTCTGTTGAACAAGTTATAAGGAGCCAAGCGCGGATTGGCTGTAGTGTGCACCCAATGGGAGTCAGTCAGTGCAGGAAAACAATAGTTCTGAAGGTCCGTGTGAAGTCAAGGCTATTTTTGGTGGAGCCCGCCTTGCTTGCTATTTCTGTCAGCAGGAGAGCGGAGGGGAGGGGGCAGGACTTGAGGGGCCGGACTTTCTTTCCTGCAACTTGCCTCCGTTAAGTCTCCTTTCTTTTCCTCCTCTTCTGTACTGTGTACTGACAACACCAGCGGATCTCACCATCACCTCCCGTCAGGTTTTTTTTAAGCTCTCTCGGATGCGCGAGGACTTGTTTAGCTGGATTATTTTCAAGTGTTTGGACTCTTTCGAGAGGCTGTTAGATGTTACCGAGTTCTTTCTGACAAGGTAGGCAACACGGGTGGTGACAGAGTCTGTTGTTAGAACAGCTGGACGTTCGTTTTGTGCCCTTTCTTTATTAAATGGTGCTGTTTTTATATTGTAGTTCTGCAGTGCTTCGAAAGGAAAAATGCTCTAGCTTAAAACGCTGCGGCTGCTACCTGCACAGGTGTTTGCTTTGTTTTAATTGCTCACGAGCTCTTGTGTGTGACATGCGCAAGTGGGATTAAAGAAGAAGACAAAGTTATTTTAAAAGCAAAATGAAAAGCAATGTATAAACGGTCCGTTTTTTTTCTAAATTAATAATGTATTGTTGATCTATTGATACGCGCGTGTCTAAACTACCGTAAAGTAACTAATAGCAGCGTATTTAGCTCAGACACGATGTTCCCAGAACCAAATGTGTGTGATAAGATGTCATAGATACTACATTTCTATGGGGAAATATAATAGTGTCTGGTTGCCTTCTGAAACAAAAAGCAAAACCTGTAACTGTATAAAGTTTGTGAGCGTCAATGATGAGATCAGTAAGCTCTCAGATATTATTTATAAGGCCTATTAGTTTGACCCCAATTAGATTTTTGCGATGAACGGATGTTAACCAGCATCAGCAGCAACAGGTCTAACACACACACACACACACACACACACACACACACACACACACACACACACACACACACACACACACACACACACTGAAATAAGGTGAGAAATTGGTTCGTACGAATAAAAAGTAAAACAAACACATATGCAGTGTGTGGTTTTCTACCAAAATGAAAATCATTTTGGTTCATTTTCATTTGCGGTTCAATACAAGTTTTCCTGTACATCTCCACTCTGAATATCTTTCACAAGGTACACAGCAATAAATACATAAAAACATAGAGAACAATTTGTCCAACATGTGATGTACAGTGTAATGAGTTGCAATGATTTGTGCAAAATACTAAATGCATGTGAGTGTGCCATACACATTTTTGTGATCTTTCTGTCCAGATCTGAGTCAAATATTCCACCTGAGGGTTGGAGCTCAGCTTTTGCCCAGCCGCACCCATCAGGTGGCCAAGTCTGCTAATATAAAACTTTAAGAAGCATTAAGTCATCTCTGACTTTATATGCCTCTGTTGGCTGCCAGCAGGAATTGCAGCAACTTCTCTCGGGCAGTGTGTGCTGCTCTGACATTTTCACATAGAAAGTAGAATTTAAAATATGCAACAACTACATTTGATTGCTTTACATTGTATATTGAGCTGCACTTAACTAATTAATTGCTCTGTTTTTCTCCACAGATGGAATCAGCACCTCTGGGAACATCATAAAGGCAGACAGACACGACAACATATTTTGTACAGTGGCAGGTAGGACTTTTGACCTTTAAGAAAATGTAGTAAATACGATCTGTAACTAAATAAGTAGTTATGTTGTGGCTTGGTAATATATTTCTTAAACGTGTTAAAGTTAAACCAGAGCCGTCAGCGCTAAAACATTCATGTGGAAAAATGTTGCCAGTCTACAGTCAACCCCCTCAGGACTACATCTTGTCCTCTTTACAACATTTTTTTGTTTTTACAGCATGCACACACATTACACAGCCTGGGTGACAGCAGTTTTTCCAGTGCAGCATGATCTAAGCTGTTTGATTCTCAGAAAACTGCAGTAAAGTACAGAACAGGTGTTGGCCTAGTTGGAAAGACGTACTTGGCCTGCTGTGTTTTTCATGTGTGGGTTTAGAAATCTGGTTTGCTGCAGGTCATGCAGACGTGTGGTTTATTATGTGTCAAAACGTCCTACAAATAAGTGTGAAAGTTAATTTAACACCCCCAGATATTTAACCTTCTACAAGCTTTGCTGACATGAGTTATTTTTTCATTATTTATCTTGACTTTATTTTATAAGGATATTTCTGAATTATATTTAAAATCTCTTTTTCAAAACACATTAAAGTACAATCAACATATCACATGTGTATACTGTGCACCAATTTGGAACAATATAAACATGCAAAGGTACTTATATGACTGCTTTCTTTAAAAAAAAAAAATATATATATATATATTAAAGAATATTTTGCATTACTATACGGTATACACAAAAAGTGTTTGTTTACTAATTTTAGAAATGAAAACAGAGAAAACAAACTAAACATCAATATCCATTGTTTAGTACATCATAATAGTACATAAATACAGATAAAATAAGATAAACATTTTTAAATCTCTTAAAGTTGTTCTCTGCATTATATGACCTGTAGAAAAGGTTTTCACATCAGGGCATACAGGAAAACGCAAAAACACATGCTGATAAAACAGTTGGGCTCTTCATCTGATTATTAACGAAAAATAATTACATTTTTTTTTTTTTTTTACATAAGTAATAAAAAAAAATGAAAGAACAACAAACATTGTCTTGAGTCTAAAATCTAACTGCATATGACTTCAAACATAAAATAGTAGTTTTCAGTAACGACTTCCTTTTCTTTTTCATCTGCTTATAAGACATTAAAACTTAAAGAGAAGCACATTAGCAAAAACAGATGAATTTCAAAGAATGATGCACATAAGTGGTTTACTTGACAAAAGATTATAATGACTTATAGTTTATTGTAGAGAGCATAAGTTATAGGCAAGCCATGTAATATAGCCTTATAAAGAAAAACTTGCTCGAAACTTGAAGTCCTGCATAAAGTCATAGGAATTGCCCGATCCCTTCATTGATGGTGTAATTTTTTGAGTGATCTGGTTTATCTTAAAATCCTGGCATTAACACGTAGAAGAGTCTTGTTATGCAACTGAAACAAACATGAGAAACATCTGGAGTAAGACAAACTTATTTGCTACAAATATTTTCCCACAAATTTTAGTTGCAACTGTTTTTCATTTGTCACGTAAGTTCTGCGTTTTCATTTGAATGTGGTCATGGTTAGACAATGAAAATGTCAACATCGATTACGAATATAGTATATGTTAACCTGCCCCTTACACACACATCTCACCCTGCCTGAAGAAAACGGAAATTCGAAATGGAATATAAGGTGGTCGTGTGTGTTGGGAATGCCTGTCTTTATTTTAACATCACTGTCTCCAGCAGTCCTTTACAGGCCAGTTCTAATTTACAATTTAAACAATATCTTGTTGGGTTTTTTTTGTCTTTTTGTTATGCTTGTGTCTTTACAACAAGTTTGTCTCCATTCTGCCGTTCCTCTTTATGTCAGAAACTTCACTAACATAACTTGCCTTGCCTTAGTGCTGACTCACATGGGAAACACTCAAAGGTTTCTTCTTCCACCTGAGATCAAATTGTATTTGATCCACTGCTCCGCCCATCAGAAACAAGTCACCCGGCTGTTTCTTTGTGTTGCCTTTTAGTTTAGATTAGCATTCTCCGCTGTGAAGCATGCCTGTGTGATCACACTGTGTAGGATTACAATGCATGACTCTCTGAATGGGAGCCGGCTCTCACTGTGCCAGGCTCCGCTGGCTGTATGCTAACCAAGGACCTGCTATGTGTCTTGTATGTGTGTGTGTGTGTGTGTGTGTGTCTGTGTGTGCGCCTGTGGAAAAACCCGGTGAGGTCATGGCCGTAGCTGTCGGCTCCGGTTACATGTGTGTTGTCCACGCAGGACAAATGACACTGGCTCTTTCTCCTTTGTCTTCCTCTCTAATCTCTCTGTCGTTTCTTACACACTCATACACAAAGACATATAACTTCACAACGGTTCACTGTGGAGCACAGTGCCCTGGTGCCAGGTGTCTCTATAGATCTGAATGGTTAGCAGTTTAGGATGGTTGCAGTCTGGACCAGATGTGTATGTTCTTCTAGCTCTGCTGTAGTAATCACAAAACTCCTCAAACTACTACAGCAAACACTCTTTTTATTGTTTTTCATCTGTGAATATGTGCATGTCCTCTCTTGCTCACAGTGGAGACAGATAACAACAGCCACCATTGTAATAGCTGCAGTGGAGATCACATATCCTCTTCCTGATCCTGGTTTCCCAACACTTGGATCAGCTGATGTGGGCACTTTGCTTCTTTTTGTCATTGCTGTGTGCTGAAAGGGAGAGATAGTAAGAGGGTAGTTACACAGATACAGTGTTGGAAGAGAGCAGTAAAGAGCATCTAATTACACAAATGCAATTACACAATCAACTGTATTACCAAATTATTTGTTAGTGACATTCTCAATCGAAGTTGCTTTTTTTAATTCTTCAAGTTTACATATTTGAGTAATTTTTTAAAGAATATTTTTGTTTTTTTGAGTGGGGTTGTATGAGGTACTTATCCACTGTTATTACAGAGAGGTTGGAGAAGCGTACCAACAACTTGCCATTACACAGCCCTCTCTGACAGGAAACAAAAGCTGTTACATCCATCTGTGCTTACTTTTAAGCCACCAGACTCCTTTGACAAAAACAGTAATTTTACCTTGCAGAATGTGGGAGTTGCTGGTCTACCGCTGCCTCAATCTACTACTTTATCTGTGTATTGTTTGACTTTGGGGTTACCATGTTGCTTTGGATTAGTACGTCATACAACTCCCATTCAACAAAATCAGAACTATCCCTTTAAAAGATGGAACCAGTTGATTTTCTGTGTTTTAAAAACAAGGCAAAAACTTTCTTATGTGTCTTGTACATACATATAAAAAATGTTAGAGGCAAAACCCCCAAGTAATTTTAAGTGACTTTCACAGATGTCAATATGATATTTAAAAATTGTGTGTGTGTGTGTGTGTGTCTATATATATATATATATATATATATATATATATATTATGGGATAGCATAGCATTTTTAGCCTTTACTCTGCTTTCTTTATTCATGTTAATTTCTTTCTTCTTCCCTGCCTTATTCTGCATATGTCTGAGTAACCTGACCTGACTTAACCTTTAATCAACAGGTTTAGTCTCCATTAAGGACAGTGGTAAAATATATCTAAACAACATCCTGGAATCGCTGTAGCTACTACACTATTCATTCAACACTAAATTGTGCTCTTGTGATCTTGAAGTTCCCTTTTCTTCCAAAACAGTATAAAGCAATTATTTGCCAGCAGTTGACTTATTTTATACTGATCAACAACCATGTTAACCTCTGCAGATATAGTATGGTCATTGTGACCTTGGAGCCTGTTAAAGCCAAGGTGCAGTTCAGACTCAAGCTGTGCAGTAGCTGCCGTAGTAATGGTAGTAACAGTAGACAGCAATAAAGGAGGCGGCTATTTTTGACCTGGTGAACAAATGGCTCGATTGTCCTGCCTCTAGGTGCATGAAATCACTTGATATGTCATGGTATGTTATATAATACTCTCCAAGGGGGCCCATGGCACAGTGTGTGTGTGTGTGTGTGTGTGTCTTTAGCACTTTTCATGTCTGTTAATTGTGTATTTCTGTGTGCCAGCCTGAACATATTTGCTAGAAGGGACAGAGAGGCTGTGAGTTTAAGTGTGTGTTGTGGCCTGAGGTAACATTGTTCTGAACATATAAGCAGTGTGGCAAATCAATTTCTGTTGTATTAACCTTTGAGCTAAAGGCTCCTTGCTGTGGTCAGCTGGGTAATTGGTCTGTTACTGGCCGCAGTCTGCATCCCCCTCGGGACGTCTCTGTTCATACACACAGGCACATACACGTAGACACCTAATCCTGCTGAAATGCACTGCAGCTGATGTAATTATATTTTAAGGATTATTGGGGGGGGGGGCTTCAATTTTACTGTTCCAGACCAAAATTCTTGGATGTAGAAAAACAACTTTTCCCTCTTGCTTTAATAATAAAAATAAATCATGCTAAATTTATTTAGGACTAATGCAAATTCACAATGAAGCAAGTTTTTTATTGAATATTAATGCCTGAATTCGGTCACTGGATATTCTCGTCATCTAAATCTAAGGCTGGGCCACATTTCAATATGATAATGTATTATCTTTCAAGGCAATGTAACAAAATGTTATTATTTTGTCTGAATTGATAATAAAAAAGCAAATGCTGATCCAGATTTCTCTTAAAATCTGATGTATTTATTTATGTTCATCCAATGTAGCATTTCACTTGAAGCTGTTCTGATCTTTTTGCGCTGAAGTTCTTAATTAGATGAGAATACTTTTCATTTGTCAAGTAATTCACATGAGTATATGAAAACGTGGTTTATTCATGTATACTTATTTGAATTAGCAGAAAATATGCTATGTCATGATATATATCATTATTTGATTTTATTATTTTTCTGTTTAAATTATTCATTGTTTTGTCCATAAAATGTGATGTGACAGTGTGATATTTGATATCTAATCAAAGACAGAGGCAGACCCCAGACATCAGTCTGATACTGTCTGACCTAAGATGCAGCACAGAGTAATGGACAGCTCACTTTCAATCCAGATCACAGAAGTGACTGACACTGACCTCGGATCAGATAGCCCGCTGTTAACACAGATGTAACAGGATCTCCACTCATCTGGATGGACTCCTGCCTTTACATTTGACTGTGTGTGTGTGTGTGTGTGTGTGTGTGTGTGTGAGATGAATGGTCTCTAGTGACGTTTACAAGCTAATCTCAACAACCTGATGGAGGAGGAGAGAGACACAATGCATGTTTATTTAATGTGTCTGTGTTTGTGTCTGTCTTTGGGTGTGTGTACACAAAGGGTGATGTTTTGTGTGTGTGTACGGCTTTCTTTGAGACGCCTTTCTGACATGCACAAACAGACAGTGCAAAGAGCAAAGGGTGAGACTGTTAGCTGGGGTGTCGTGCAGTAAATTTAGAATGCATTCAATACGATGTGGAGGAAGTACACCAGATGCACAGCGACATGCATGCTGTGATTTCTGCACACTCCTTTTTTTCAATTGATGGATGCTTTAACTTATTAATCTTCTGTTCACACTTACAGAATGGGCCATACACTGAAGGTGTCCTATATTAATATCAGCTATACTTTGAGTTAATGTCAGCTATTTTCCCACCCAGCCTTAGCTAATAAGTCCAGAGCTAAGTTTGTAGTGTTGTCTTGGTTACTGTTATTTCTGCTGTTGCATTGTTTCTCACTAGACTCAAGACTCAACTTTCTCAAGTTACCTGCAAGTAAGTGATTAATAATTTATCCAACATGATGGATTGGAACACATGATAAATCAGTTATCAAACTATCAAAGTATTGTATCAGCTCTAAACTCAAGCTGTCAGCTGTTAAACAACCTGAAACTTAATAAAAACACTGAAAAAGTGTAGTCAACTGCAAAAAAAACAAAAAAACTACAAACACATTTTATTGTTTTTCCAGTTACTTGCACCATATCTAAAAGCAGCAAATGCTATTTCTGTTTTTTGAAAAGAACACCCGTCTGTGTGTTTAAATATCAGTGTATTGAGGTTTGTCCAGGACTATGTAGGTATGGATTCTTTTTGTCTGTGTGTGTGTGTGTGTGTGTGTGTGTGTGTGTGTGTGTGTGTGTGTGTGTGTGTGTGTGTGTGTGTGTGT
>JAOWBC010001714.1:3887575-3899532 GCA_028566105.1 Hypoplectrus providencianus
TGTGTGTGTGTGTGTGTGTGTGTGTGTGTGTGTGTGTGTGTGTGTGTGAGAGAGAGAGAGAGAGAGAGAGAGAGTATTTGTGTGTTTGTTGTTCCCTTCAGAAACAAAAGGCCCTGTGTAGGTAAATGTTGGACCAGTGTATGTTTTGCTATTTATAACCCATGGGAGGCAGAGAACAAGACAGACACTGGTGCTCCTGAGTATGTGTGTGTGTGTGAGTGCGTACTGTAGCAGTCTTTGTTTCCTTGTATAAGCATGTTCTCCTCTCCTTTTCCTCAGAATAATGGCTTTGTTATTCCTTGCTGTCATTACACAGAATATGTGTGTGAGTGTGTGCGCGTTTGCAAGGGATTTCTGTCATTCCAGCAACGGTCGGCATTCAGACTGTCTCTGTATTCGTACCTCCTAATATGGAGGAGGAGTTCTGACACTGCACACACACACACTGCTATGTCACATTAACCCAAACAGTGATGCTAAGGAGATGATTGTAACTCAAGCTCACTGCATGTGTGTGTATTTTCTATTCAGTTCTATTCCCTTTCACCCATGTGCAGTTGGCATCAGGCCAGGCCCCTATATGAGTGACATTTACTTCACACACTGCAGCCTGACATCTGAACACCAGGCACAGCAGCACGGAGATGATGTCACACCAAGTTATTTCAAGGCTTGTTCTGTGTGTGTGTATGTGTTTAAAGTTTTGGTTTTGTCAAGGCAGGTTTGTGCAATAGGTGTTTGCTCAAGCCTGTCTTGTGTGTGCAGCTGTATGAGTGTGCTCCGTGTTTGTCTGCATATGCATGTGTTCCCAATGTTTATGTATAGGTTTATATAAGTGTATGAATAAAATGTATCTTGCAGGGCAATATGTGGCTCTTGCTAACAGTATTATCCACATGTGGGTTCAGGTTGGTGCGTAGCAGGAGCCATGTGAATGCCTGTGTTTGTTAACAGCTGTGTTTCTGTGTCAGTATGTGAGTCAGTGTTCTTTTATGAAGTGCATCTGTGTGTGTGTGTGTGTGTGTGTGTGTGTGTGTGTGTGTGTGTGTTTTCAGTCTCATAGACAGAAACCACCCCTAGCCTTTTCCCAAGCTGTTCCCTTCCTGGATCCTGTTTTTAGCGCCGGATGAGGCAATCTTTCCCATTGACTCAGCCATGCAATGCAAATAACCCCAACAGCATGCATAGCGCATGGAAATGTGTGTGTGTGTGTGTGTGTGTGTGTGTGTGTGTGTGTTCATGTAAGAGACATAAACACACACTCACAATTCTGAATGTGTTGTGTTCTGCTTTAATATATTTTTTGGGAGTAAAGTTGTACTATAGCACATGAACTCTTCTTTTCTCTTTTTTCTCATCATAATTATTACAGATACTTTTAAGACTGCTTGTAAAAATGACCGAGAATGGTTTGGAATGGTGAAACTTGTTTTCCCATGCCTTTCACATTAAAGATAGACCACTTAATACATTTCATTTTGCCATTTAGCCAAAATATTTCCACAGTGATAATTTTGATAAACAATCATCAGTTTTGTGAGTACAATGTGGCTGAAGATAAATGATAAAACTATTAGAGCATGAGAAGTTCAGAAAATGGCATTATTTAACTGTAATGAGGCCATAGGAACCAGGAAAATATAACACTTATGACAATATTCTATTATCAAAAAATCTCTAAAGTTAGCTAGTGTTTTATCACAATATCAACATAACATCGTAAAATATCCAACCCCCGGTGAGGTTGTAATGAATACATTGGCCATTTTGTACCATAAAGGCCTTGATACCAATAAAAAATAACACATTTTCCCTTTTTATTATTAATCCCTTAACTCTTTGAGGCATAGCACTGGATACTTTATGCTGCATTCTATTGAATTTGTGTTAATTTGGTATAGTAAAAATTATTTCCTCATCATCTGTCAGAAAGCCTTTGAATATTATTGCCGTTTTGCTATATTTTGATGCCATATTTTATCTACTATTTTACTTGTGAGTAAACTTCAACCTTAAATCATTATAATGGGCATCAGTTTGCAGCTTAATGTCACTGTTCTCCACAGAAAATAACTTTTTTGCTTTGTCACTGGCAGTGTTAATGCCACGCAATTTGGAGTTAGGCTGAATAGTTTACTGAGTCACAATATCTCCAGTTAGAACAGGTCTGCTTTCAGACAATTGGCTTTGTGTGACTCTAAATGTTTCTGAATGGATCTACAGCCATAACAGCAATATTTTTAGTCAGCTTTGTTTGTCCAGCCTGTTTATATATAGTCAGTTCTCCCCGAGTGTTTGAGATGGTGATAACATATTGCTCTGAGTTTTGCAACTGCAAAGTATCTGTTATATGCAGCCATAATTCTGGTGTATTTTATGAACATGTTTTTTCCAAACACTGCTTCATTTTGCCTGTGTTTACATGTGCTCATTGTTTCTCAGGTATGGTTTCCCACACAGCATTGTGTAAGTGGACTGCTCTTTGTGGGGATGTAGCAAATTGACACCTTTCTACTCTTCCCTCCCCCTTACCCCCCCTGTTCCCAGATTCCTCAGTGGCAGTGCCGGTGTCGTGCGCAGCCTTGTTTCCCATGGACCTCAGGGTGGGAGAGCGGGGGATGCGCCCCGGCTCAGACACGGTGCTCCTCACCTCGTTGCACCCGCCTTTACTCCTCACCCCATTCTCTCCTCCACCCCGCTCCTCCTTCTCCCAGCAGCAACTGCACCAGCACATTCGGGTAAAGAATATAAAACAGGGATTGAAAGAAAACGTTGTACATTGCATGACATATTGCTTTATTTACAATGCTATAATATAAATGTTTGTGTGGGGCTTTTAGTTTAATATGGAGCAGAGGAGGCGGGAGCAGGAGCACCACGAGAAACAGCAGGAGTTGCAGCAGCTAAAGCACAAAGACAAGAGTCAACAAAGTGAGTCCATTCAAAGGCACATGGTACTGCAATTTTCAGTTTACATTTGAAGTTTTCCTTTGATCTTCACTGAGCATTATATAAAGCCATTTCCACGTCTTTAAAAATAATTATGGCCCAGAAGTGCGAATGGTAGCCAGAGAGGAAAGTCCCTGTAAGAGATCACATTCATCTTTATTGAACGCTTTCAAAGCTGTTTGCTTTGAGATCAGAGCTAAATATAACCTGACAAGTGGAGCTACAACAGCAGAGTTAAATATAGCTTTGGGTCTGGGCACATAAAGTCACTTGGTCAATATTGACTTGATCACTCCCAGCACCTCCTGTCACCTCTGTGTGCACACATTTGCACACACACAGGAATAGCGTTAAACATGCTCTCAAACAAACCCGTGACCTTAACCCGCAACTCACACTAATGCATCCCAACTCCCAAACGTATGTGTATTTTGATCATGTACCTCACACTGTGGGTCCTTCTGTTGTGTTTCTGAATGGTTGTTTGTGTTATTGATTGACAGGCGCTGTGGCCAGTTCTCTGGTGAAGCAGAAACTTCAGGAGGTGATTCTTAAGAAGCAGAAACAGGCGGCACTGGAGAGAACAAACTCCAACACTCTGACTGCAGCTCCTGTAGCATACAGGTGACACAAATACACACAAAACAGCATGACAATATTTAATCACTAAATATGCTTCATGAATACATGCACCAATAACTCTTCAAATAACCTCTTTGATTCCTTAAAAACACCTGGATTCCAAATGAATTGCCATATGTGGCATGATTATTTACTATGATGTTTGTATGTTTATTTGTGTCTCTGTGTGTTATGTCATCACAGAAATTTGGGCCCAGACCCCAGTGTGACTGCCCAGCCTCTGGTCTCATCTCCACCACAGCCTTCCTCTGATGGCTCAGAAGGCACCCCGCTACGCAGAGCAGGTAAAACATCTCACCTACACCGAATGACAATACTGAATCTTTCCTTTTTTTCATTCAAATGTCTAGTCTCAATCTCTTACCACGCACACAAATTAATGCTAAATATTTCCCTTTTATAATTACAACCTGTCAACCTGTTTTTTTCCATTTGAACTCAGTTTTACAATGGCCAGTGCGTTTATTTTAAATATTTGTGAACTGTAAAGCTTTCCATTGTTTGTTCTTGTTGTTGCTTTGTTGGTATAGGACATGTCTATTCATCTGCCTTTAAAAAAAAAAAGAGATTCAGACATATCACTTGAATAAAGTACAGGTGTAAACAATCATTTGAAATGGATAGCTGAGGATTTTAGACATTAAGTTGCAAGAAATACTGGCCAGTAGTGAAGTTGAGACAAAGCTAAAAGCGTACTTGCCGAACTTGGAGTTCTGTCGGGCTCCAAATGTAGATTGGATAGTTCCATCAAGCTGGCAGGGTCAAGAAACTCCACAATATATATATATATATATATATATATACACTAAAAGACACACTTATTCCTCCACAAAATGATTCTGGCTGAAGACAAGTCAAAAATTCTGCTAAGAACAGTTAATGTAAACTCTTTATTAACTTTACAAAGTTTTAATTCTTGTTGTAGTGCTACAGTCAGCAATGTGATGTGAACAAAAAAACACATAAAGTAATAACATGTATGTTGCATTATTTGGTAGCATCTGAGCCCAATCTTAAAGTGAAACACAAGCTGAAGAAACACTTAAACACCCGTAAGAGCCCGCTGACCCGTAAAGAGAGCGCCCCAGCCACTGTCAAGCACAGAGTACCGGACACACTGGGTAATCACACATACACACACACACACACACACACACACACACACACACACACACACACACACACACACACACAAATGAATAAGAGTGGTAGTGAATGTTATTTTATGCTACATTTAATTTAACAAATCATTGACTGTTATGATAAAAGGCCATGTAATGAAAAGATGATTAAGAAGCATTTTGACATATCAACCTCACACACTGCCTGTCTTTCAGCAGACTCTTCCCCCAGCAGCAGTAGCACTCCAGTCTCTGGCTGTAGTTCTCCTAATGACAGTCTGCCCAATGAGAACGGACTGCTGCCATCTGCAGGCGGCCTCTCACATGAGGTCAGTATAGGCAAACACATTGTGCTGCAGCGCAACATGAACTGAAACCAAATCCATCATCAGTTCTCGTATTTATAGACAATGGGTTTGGTTTGGCTGGTAAGAAATCCTGATGAGGTTGGATAGATAAAAAGAATATTAGAATATAAGAAAGACTAAAGTCTTAGAGATAAGCGTTAGATGGTAAAACGTGAGCGTTTCAAACAAATAAGTACAGGGCTTGATTAGAATAAACAGGAACAGTTCATGTACATGAGCGGTGCCAGAACGCTGAGTAATGACATGTTTAAAGCAGTGACACTGGAGTACGGAAGCACTGAGTTTGTCAGCTGTTTATCCATAATTAATTTAATCATATAAAGTCAACCTCTGTCACACCTGCTGCAGATGTCAAACTCATTGTTCTCGAGTTTCAGCACAGCGCTCAAAGTTAAATTAGACTAGAGATATACATCAACATTGACTTTCACTATATCAGAAAAAGTAAAGACAAATGGATATGATACATAACCAACACTGGTCTCTTGTTAAAAAGCATTTTGTTAAGAACAAAACATTTTATTCAGATTTGATAAAACAATGCATTATTTTGAATAGTTATTATGTTTCTGGTACCTCCAGGCCCAGCGGCTGCTGCTCAGAGATGGCACTCTAGCTAACTTCACCATCCAGAGTCCCTCCACTCTGCCTACCATCACACTGGGACTACCAGCCAACGCCCGGGTAAATACTAAACTACAACTAATGTTCATCATAACTACTCTTTTGCTCTTTAATCATATTTTGATCAGACTAAAGCAGTGATTTGCTCCATGTGGGACATGTGTAAAAATATATGCTTTAGATTGGTGCTCTAGATTAAAAAGGCTGATATATGACTATGTTATGATTTTATGCTGTAATTGGATCAAATATGGTGGTTCTAATGAGTTTTTATGGGACATTTTGTCTTTAAGGTTGAGGTTGTCTATATTTTGGCTACATGTTTTATTATAGACTCAGAGGAATGGACATTATTTTTAAATTAAAGAGCCCAAAATGTCCCTAAGAACGTACAATTGTTTCATTTGTGTTGTGTGCCATCAAATCTGATACCCTTTTGTATGAATACTAGAGTATATCTATTTTGATCCATTTTGTCCTGTAAATTCAGCTGTTGTAGACTCTCAGATGGGATTTTATCTGTTGCTATAAAAACTATATTTACTGTGTGTGCAGGCTGAAGGAGAGCTGTCCTCTCCAAGGGGAGGCCGGGTGCCAGTGGTTACAGCCGGGGGATCGCCAGTCTTTCTCCCCCTGAGCAGAGAGGATCAAACAGGGCAGCTGAACCCTCATCTTCCTGTCATCATCCTGGAGCCCTCTGGACTGGTGCACGCTCCGCTCCTCACTGGTGAGATGCACACGCACATTGCATGAGGAAACTAAGATAATGAATTACTTTTGTGTTCTTTCAGCAATCTACACATGATGATTGTATTCAATTAAATTCATCCAAAATTTAACCAAATAGCAACAAAAGGACAAATATACGTTCATCAACTTTCGCCAGTGGCTTTTCTTTCTGAGGTGTTGGAGCACCACCTAGTGGCCAAATTTGAAATGAATCAAAGGAACTGCTTCAGCAGTAATATGTTAAACCTCAAAATGTATTCTAATCTGATTATATTTTATTCCAATGCATAAGATAATAAAATATATAATATATAGTATAATTTACTTATAGATAATTGATTATTGGCACTTTTTCCCGTAATTTGATTACATTTTCCTGATAACAGTGTATGGTTAAGAAATTAGATATGAGTTAACTGAGCGTTTACAAGGCAGCTTTGTTGTACCTATCATGTGTAAGTAATGATTTTCCGCTGCCTTTTGTCCCTGACCAGTTCCAAGCCTAGACACCGTCCCTCTACAGTTTGCCCCCCAGTTAGACCACCTGGCTCCTGGAAGCGCTCATCCTCACAAGCCACTGAGCAGGACACGCTCGGAGCCCCTCCCCCAGAGCTCCCGGACCCTTCACACGCATCTCCTCCAACAACAGCACAACACGCAACTACTGGAAAGACTCAAGCAGCAAACTCACCTTGGCAAGGTATCGACAAGTGAAGGCACCAAAAATAGTCCCTAAAAACAACTTTACAGACATAGTCAGCTATCTGGGTTTCAAATTTCATGCGATTGACAACGTTTTATTTAGTAAAATTAATTTGTATTATTACCAACTTAACGTTTGTGTGTGTGCAGCTGATGTCCAAGTCCAGCGAGAAGCCCAGACTGCATCAGATCCCCTCAGAGGATATGGACTCCGAGGACGGTGGCGGGACGTCGCCTACAGAACCAACCTACCAGAGCAGAGTGAGGGCAGAGTCACTGAGGGAGGCAGAGCCAACAGCATCCAAGAGCCAGGAGGAGCAACTGAACCTCCAACATGCACTTATCCTCAACCAGGTTGGGAAACACAGGTTTCTATCACACACAGATCCAGAAATCAAGTTGACAGGTGGAATTTTCTTCATCCAAGAGTCCTGTAGATGGCAGTATAACACCTGTTCCAGGTTTCTGGTACATGGTTTTGTGGTGTGACTAATACTCTTTTAATCTAAAATATCAGTGGTTGTTTTAGCTTGAAACATGCTATTAATCTTTTTTGAAAATGTGTCAGCCAATGAACCACATATTCAGGAGTCAGACTGTGTTAAAAGGTATTGGATGGTTAAGCAAAAGATCAGACTCAGAAATTACATCCAGTTATAAGGCAACTTGATATTGACGGAGTCAGGCTGTTCTTGATGGTACAGGTCAGATTGGAGGGGCCAAATAAAAGCATCTCAGATTTTATTGACAATAAGCTGGAGGAAGTTCTGTGGCTTTCAGCACTTAATATCAGCCTTGAATACAAATCATTTGGAGGGTTGTAGATGGATGAACAGCTGGGGACCATATGTGTAGCAGAAGAAGAGAATATATTCTATGGTTTCAAAAAAGGGCCTTCAGTTTGTGTTCTGTTTTCCTCTCTACTCGTTTTATGTTCATGATATGTAATTTGAATAATATGTTTCATTTGTCTGTAGTCGTTGCTATGGGAGCAGCAGAAGCAGCTGCAGCAGCTGCATCGACAGATGGAGACCCTGGCAGTGCCCATGCTACGTGGCAGTGGGGTCAGTAGTGGGCTAGGTGTCCATCGCCCCCTGTCACGTACACAGTCCTCTCCAGCCTCCACCTCTCTCACTCTGCCGGAGAAACCCCTGAGCCTGGCCACACAGGACCCCAGCAGCAAACCCCGCTTCACCACTGGTGAGTCCCTGATGTGACATATGGTACGATCCAATATATATAGTATTATAGTAAATATGTTTCCACCTTTCCATAATCATATTTCAAATACAGGGTATCACATTGGGCTCGACGTTATATCAAATCAAAGCCATGTCCAGTCTACTACGATTACATATGATAACAAAACAAAAAACATAAATAATATCTTTCAGTCAAACAGTCCTCTTTTTATTTCTAGTGTGAATACATTGTGTTTGCTTGTGAAGCATGTTGACATAAATTATGTTTCTTTTTGTGTGTGTGTGCGTGTGTGTGTGTGTGTGTGTTTGTGTGCAGGCCTGGTGTATGATTCTCAGATGTTGAAGCACCAGTGTACATGTGGAGACAACAGCAGTCACCCTGAGCATGCTGGGAGGATACAGAGCATCTGGTCCAGACTACAGGAGAGAGGCCTGAGGGGACAGTGTGAGGTATGTCACACCCTGATACATCATTGAAATAAAAAGGAGTTCACAGGTCTATGAGGTTCTGTTAGAGCACAGTCTGGCTTTCTGCCTGTTTAGCATTGTTATCTATTATATTCTACATGCTCCATGAACGTATGATGCCTAATGTACTGTCATATTATTGGCTCTAACATGAACTCTGTATGTACAGACTATTCGTGGTCGAAAAGCCACTCTGGAGGAGCTGCAGTCGGTCCATACTGAGCGCCACGTGTTGCTGTACGGCACCAACCCGCTCAACAGACTCAAACTGGATAACCGCAAACTGGCTGGTACGCAACACTTCAGATAGTTAGGATTTGTGTGTGTCTTGATTCTGATGTTGCTTCACAACCCTTTAAAGTTATTTAAAATGGAAAACAAAGACAAGACTTCTTGTTTTAAAGAATGTCTGCTTATCTTGCTTAACTTAAACTCTTTCACATTCATAAAACACTCCATCCCCTGATTAAAACAAAAGGTACAGGAAAGAAGAAAGTTCAAATAAAAACACAGTAGTAGTAAAAGGGTGCCACAGGAGTAAGTCCTCAAAACCAATGGGTTTTGTCAAGATGGCTAAACAAAACCCTAGTATTAATTTAACAGAAGATGGTGTTCTACTGCCATCCAACTGAAAGCAGCACCCAACATGTATAGGGGTAATAGGGGGTACCACACAAACTTGTGACCCTGGTTCTTTGGAGTTTCATTGGACGTTACTCAGATAGAAATGTATAGAAAATGAATGGGGGCATTTGTAATATGAAAGCTACATCATAACGTTTACTCCCCTGTCTTTGAACTATATCAATGGAGTTAAAAATGAACTTAAAAATGTGGCAGTCGTACATACCATACTTGATAAATCATTACAAATCATGCCATGACATTAGCAGTCCAGGCATAGAAGGGTTGCATCTAAAGAATAAGACACTTAAATTTAATGTGTGAATGAATGTGTAAATATCCAGTCAACTTTTATGTTTGTTTCCTCAGGAATCCTCTCTCAAAGGATGTTTGTGATGTTACCATGTGGGGGTGTAGGGGTAAGAGAAAACACAGACACGCAACTCTATTTTTGATCATTCTGCAGTACAACACTGCAGTGATGAAAGGCGATATTGTTTCAAAGAAAAGACGAGAGAAAATGACAAGAAAGACAGGATATTAAAGAGGAAAAGACAGTTGGCTTGGCCCAGTATGAATGTTTGCCTGACAGTCCGTGTCAGACCATGACAAGTCAGAGCTAATGAGAACAACATGTCCACGACCAGGGATAAAAGAAATGCCTCAGATTTCATTGTCCAAGCCAGATGGACAGTAATGCCAGTTTGTGAACAAACAGAGGAAAGAAAAAAAAATGGAATGGAAAGGAAAATTACAAGCATTATGTATGTGGACATTCTTAGTCTGGAGTCACAGCTGTATGTTTGGTCATCCATATCCCAGAGAAAGCCTTCAGTTTTCCTTTAGTGTCCCAGAAGGATTTAAGACCAACAATCCCCATTCCAAACAAGTTGGGATGCTGTGTAAATAGGAAGAAAATGCATCACATTTCTAAGTTTTTCTTAGCATTTGAACATAAAAAATATTGTTTTTGTCACAAAGGACTAGCAAAAGATCATATTGCGTTTTATTCTTGGTTTAGACAATATCCAATCCAGTTAAAACTTTTGTCAGGCTTCAAACAACAAATACATATTTCTCTGCTATTTGTCATTTAATGGCTTCCATGATGTGTTTTTCAATTGGCAGGTTGATAATGACACCATCTGGAATGAGTCACACACTTCAACAGCATCCCGCATGGCAGCAGGCAGCGTTGTGGAGCTGGCCTTCAGAGTGGCCAAAGGAGAGCTAAAGGTGAGAGATGAAACCCAGCGGAAAGCTTTTCACTCTGTCTCATCCATCTACTCTCCTCCTTTTTAGCTAATTGGTTGAAGTAGTCATTACTTACATACATACATTTTGGAGCCTCATCAGCAAGTTTTCATTCCATCTGTTATAGTTTTATATGAACCTTTCTTAAAACATTGGCTGATGGTCTTAACACACCAGGAATAAATTAAAAGAACGAAATAAAAAAAATCTAGAATATTCAATTCAGTATTCAATGATTTTGCGGTCAAACCCTTCAAATCACTAAAACGAATGTGTGGTCTTAGTTATCTCTGTCATGATTCGTTACAAAAACAAGACAGCTTCATTTGCATAGCATGTGTTGGCAAAATGCATGTGTGTCATGTCAGAAGATGGGAAATGGCAGTTTTAATATTATATGCATGCACAGACAGACTCACTGCTTTGCAGGTAGTGGGTCATGGGCCAGAAACAACTTGGGAACTCAAAGTTATTGTGATGTAATTCTGGAATTTATGTCCAGCACTGGCATTGTTTTGTCCCTGTGTTAAGACTGCAAGAATCAAGAAAATACATTTATTTGGAAATGCATCTGGCAAAGACCCCGACCTAAGAGAACTACTAACCCCCTTAAAAATGTACAGTTTCCAGGAAGAGTATTCTGTCTCATCATGGCCTGAACCTTCTTCCTTTTCCTCCTCACAATGTTAAGAAGTCTGGGATAAACATAAATCTAAAAATATGAATCACAAAAAGTATTTTATTTAGATATATATTTATAGTGAGCAGCTTCAATGCACAGTTTTACTCTAAAAAACACACAACGGATATGAAAAACAATAAACAGTACCCTAAGGCTCGGTCTGTACTCAGTGGTAGTACACAACCATTACACCACAGTACAACCACAGCCAACCACCCCACCTCACAAAAGCTGCTGTTTAGCTGTACATATGGAAATAAATATATACTATATATACTCACTTCCAACATAATAAGTATCTTGAACGGTCCCATTGTCTTTGCATTACCAGAAGCCATTCCTTTTATTTTGTGTGTTACTGAAATGTTTGACCTTAGTTTTGTGTGCCAAAACTGTTCACCTAAAGACTGTCATCTCCAGTAAACACTCATTAATAGTGTCTTTTCTTCTTTTGAACAGAATGGCTTTGCTGTCGTCAGGCCACCAGGGCATCACGCAGACCCCTCCAATCCAATGTAAGTGTGTGCTGTTTGTGTGTGTGTGTGTGTGTGTGTGTGTGTGTGTGTGTGGGTGTGTGGGTGTTTGTGTGAGT
>JAOWBC010001714.1:3904955-3918917 GCA_028566105.1 Hypoplectrus providencianus
ATTGCATGTTAACAAATTAACGGTGGTCTACAACCCAGTGCCAAATGTTAATTAAATATCAAAGTGCAGTTGTTTGTTCACACAGCGTTCATTTTATTTTTTTATTGATGTGATTGTGTGGTTTTATTCAATATTATTATACCAATATTTTAGTGACATTCTAATTCAATGTCTAAATATTCTTAAGAATTAAAAGTTAATTGCTGTTTGAAAGGCTGTTCTTGCTTAATTATGCTGTCATAAAAAAAATATTGTTGTGGCATTAAATGGTTTTAAAATGACAATAATATAATTCATGTCAATTATTTATCGGGCAAGAAATCGTCCAACGAAAAGAGTTACTGTTACAGGCCTTCAGATGCCCAGTTTGATTTGCTATGTTTGCTGAATACTAGGGGCAGTCTTTTTGAGCAAAGTGATGAAGGCATCCAAGTTCGATGCTCTCACTGACTTAACATGCTTTGGTTCTACTGAGATGTGCGCTACGCCCAGATGTACAAGGACATTTTCATGGCTGTGTGTTTAAGTGGTCCAGATTTGACTCTTTAAATGTATGTAAATCCAATTTTGTTTTGTTTCTTGTCTCTCCTACTCAGTAATGAGTGCTTTGACTTTGCTGTTTTCACACTTTCTTTGTGATTAAATATCAACTCCTCTCAGGGATGCCTTCAGTATTTCCTCAATAAGTGGTGCTTTTTGATGGTTTGAGCTTTGAAACGCTTCTCAAGAACTACTGTATTTTAAAGTTCTCTGGAATGATAATGGGCAAAATCAATGGCATAGTTGTTGTTGTTGTTTTTTAATTTTCCAATTCCAGATTTCATAAGTGTAGGAACTTTTTCCTTCCTGTGATTACATCACTGCACTCTGTGGTATTCTGCTATTGCTTTATGTGACCCTGAAGAAAAAAATGAGTTAACTCTAACTCCATTCTTTTGAGATTAACTTTGTAATCATGGCTCAAATGTGTGGAGGGAAACAATACACATGCCATTTGAATAGGTTTTGTTTGTCTATGCAGAAATGTGTTGCCCTCTTCAATGTAACACAATGGCTGCATATTTTCCAATTAAACAAACATTACAGAAAATACTTTTCATTTTCCAAGGAAAATCACACACATCATCCTTCAAAGTGTGTTGTGTAATACATGACTTGTATCAACCTCTATTGGCAACCAGTGGGAACTACAACAATAAATGTCTCCTCCCAGTGTGTTGAAGTGACAACTTCCTGTATGTTTGTGTCCCCACAGGTCTGTGGTGATGCCCATCGCCCAGGAGTTCTCTCCGGACGTCGTTCTAGTGTCGGCCGGGTTCGACGCTGCAGAGGGTAACCCCGCTCCTCTGGGAGGATACAAGGTCTCCGCCAAATGTAAGCACAGTCCTCCACCACAGACTGCGCAGCCTGTCCTCCAGTCTCTGCCTCAGGGTCTCTTTTTCACCAAGGGCTGCCAATAAGAACTTTACTTTATAATCCTGCGGGTATTTGGAGATATTAATAGATTATTACAGCCCCTGTCAAGCATGGACCCAAAAGAACCTTTAGCTGTACCTCGCTGCATCACTGATGGAACCATAATTACAGTAATTAGTAGTTGCCATGTTTCTGTGGGAGGATCCACTAGGTAAAAATATATGTTTATTTTTATAGAATATTGGTAATTAAAGCACAGTTGTTTGGCAAGCTCTCACCAGGCTTTATTTTGATTGGCTTTACCAGGGTCCTTACTTGATGTTAACGTTTCTGTATGTGTTTGTCCACTACAGGTTTCAGCTTCCTGACCCGTGAGCTCATGTCTCTAGCAGGGGGCCGTCTGGTTTTGTCCCTCGAGGGAGGTCACGACCTAACCGCCATCTGTGACGCCTCTGAAGCCTGTGTCAGTGCACTGCTGGACATACAGGTAAGGCATGCTGGATAGTGGGGTTCTTCTTTGGAAATGGCATTAAGGGCTATCTGTTTAAACAGCAGATGGGAGGGGTCGCTATATGGTGTTGAAATGGAATTTAAATTTACAGACAAAAAGAGGGGTTTTAAATGTTGGACACATGACGGTAATAACAACTACCAAACCTTCTAGGTATTTTTTTATCTTTTAAGTGGAAGTCGTAATTTGATTGTCTTCATTGCTGCGTCTTTGTCCCACAGGACCCACTGCCAGAAGAAGTCCTACTCATGAAGCCAAATGCTAATGCAGTGCGCTCTCTGCAGACCGTCATACAGATACAAAGTGAGCAGTACAAACATTTTTATTGAATCCATCTTGTTTTGTGGAGTTTTTTATTTAATCTTGTGAAAGCTGCCTGTTTATTCTGTTTTTTTTTTTTTTTTTTTTAATTTTTTTTTTTTAACATCAGGTCAACAATGAGCCACATTAATGGCTCAAGTTTACATGTACACTAATATTCCACGGTTATTCATCATATGTCCAGAATATGACAATAATTAGATTCTGGTCATATGAACAGCAATTATAGTGTATGAATATTCTAAGTTAGGACACTGAATGTAACTTTATCCTATTAACAGAAAAATGTTATATATTACTGTATGGTATATATAATACTATTATCAGGTTTGAGGAGCATTTGTTTGAATATGAACACAATATGCCACTCGTTTTTTTAAATTCAGTTTACAATACTAACTCCTGCCTGTTTATGGTCAGCTCTGTGTGTTGCTGTTGTTGTTGTACACAAGCCAACAGTTTGCAAGGCTTGGGTAGAGATGCATGCCCAAAAGAAAAGCCTGAATTTCTGGTCAGAAGGATAAAAAGCCCTGCTGTAAACATTATGAATGACTTAAATATCAGCAGAATTTTGAAAGCATGGCAACCTGTAAACAGGAATATTAGTGGTATATTTATTTTCATAAGCAACATAAAAAGCTTTGTGGGATTATTATTATTATGATTATTAATGAATTAATTAATTTAAAATGAGGACAAGAACGGGAATTGTTTGTGCATGTGCAGCAGTAACATGTATGGATGTGGCTGTTGCAGGTCAGTACTGGCAGAGTGTGAAGGCTTACAGTGGATCAGTGGGTCTGTCCTACCTGGCTGCTCAGAGAAGAGACTGTGAGGAAACAGATGCTGTCAATGCTCTGGCCTCGCTCTCTGTGGGAGTCCTTTCTAACAAGAGGTCAGCACACACACACACTGACACACACAACCAAGCAAAGATGAAAAGCACACTTTTATAGGCAATGAAAGGCAACATGGACTGTGCCAAGTAGTGGACATGGACATCATGACATCACACATTGGTTTGTGGACTTTAAAGGTTTTGAAGATATGAGTTTTGCATTTTGGCCGTCGCCATCTTATTTTTTGGGATTCAGTAGTGATCATGACCAAAGGTTGGAGCTGGGGAGGAACAAGGGGTGTGTCTGACTGACAGCTAAGTTGGACCAGGTTCTGTAACCATAGCAACCACCAAATTATCAGCTTAGCCTGGTAAGAAAGGTGAATTTGTGATCCATTCATAATTCTGCTATTCCGATTTACAATCATTCATAATTTACAAAACATACTTATTTACAAAAAGACTCACACTTGAGACTATATACTAAATTGGAAGATGTTTTCTAAGGTAATAAATCAAGGGAATTCTAGTTCTAGTTTTCTCATAGCCTTCTTTACAAAATAAATTCCTTTTCACTCTCCATGGAGTTGCATTATTCTTACCATTAGACAGAATGCAGGTGTGGGGCAGGTCCACATCAGGCTTCACTTTTCAGACCTGTGGACTTTGTCCATTTTTTATATAGTGTATAACTTCATGTTGGCCCTCCAAACTCTCCACTCATGTCTGTTATTCCCCCTTCTCCTCCAGCCTCCCTGACGAGCCAATGGAGCATGACAGCGACTCCATGTAGAAGGATCCGACCAATCACCTCATAGAAATCACTTTCAGGATTCGGGTCCCATCTGTAGCCTCGAATCTCCTGCGCTGTCACACAACTATGAAAGTGTAGCGTTTATAATGCCACTGAGCCCCACCCATCTGCCTTATCGACACCCATCCACATCCACCAACACACAATGCTGAACCTCTACAGACCTGCAGTGTGAGCACCTCAATGCTGGTAACCACTCAGCTGAAGCCAGCAGCACTACCTGCAGCTGGTAAACCTTTTGAAACCTCACCAAAAAGCAATACAAGATGATATTTCAAATGTCTGACTGACATTGGATTGTATGTATGTTCAGAGGTCCAGTGCACAGCTCTGTGACCAGAAATTTTAAAGGAACAGACCAAATTCAGATGCAGAATCCAGCTCTGAAACTTTTTGAAGCACTATGTACCAGCAGCTGTTTTGTGGCCTTAACTTTGCCTTAACGTAAGGACCAACAGGTTTCAGAAGGAAGAGACTTTGGATCATAAATCCCTCTTTATTCTGCCACTTTGCAGAATGAACCTTGACATCAGGTGAAAGCATAAACACCTGATAGATGCAACAAAATCGAGTGGCCACAACACAAGGAACGAATATGGAAAACAAGACATGGAGATCTTCTGTTTTAATGATGTCATAACATACAGTTTAACCACTAAAAGAAGACAACAAAGAACTTGAGGGAAAATACAGAAAGTGAAGACACAAAATGGACAACTGTGGTTTTGTAGAAACAAAGAAAAGGCAAATGTCCTTGTTTTTTTATTGCACTGTTCATTCCATAATGTGAACCATAAGAAATTCCAAAGCTCTGGGATCTATAAAAAACAGCTTCTCTCTGTAGGTTATTTAATTGTTTTTTGTTTTTTTATAATTTGGATTTAATTATGTTTGCTATATTTTTCCCGGTTTTCATCTGAGATGTCTTATGAAGTCTCGCGCGAAGGACACGTATTGGCCAAAATACTGTCAACTTGTATTTCCTATGAAGTTAGTCAAAAAAGTAGACAAGAGCAGGATTGTTTTTCACTGCTGTTCGGTGTCCTAGATGCACACTCATACACATATACATACCTACACACACACATGTACAAAGTAATGAACTGTTGATGTACCACTAGTATTTGAAAACTGTATATTATTGTTTATAGTTTCGACTAAAGTAGTGTTCATTCCACTGTGGCACCACTGAGGACCATTGTATTGTTCTATAGTAGCAAAAATGTTAATGCACTTAATGGACATCACCCAAAGAAAACTGCCTTAAGACAGCCTGCCCTTGGCAATGGGACTGTATGGAAGCAACACAAGGGACCAGTATGGATAGTGCTCTTACATGACTGTACTAAAAGACGTATGAACCTGTGGTTTTTGGAGGACATCATATTTGCTGACTTTTATATGCTACTTGTTTTGATTTTGAGCCTGATTTGAATGTTTTCTACATTGTCTGAAAGGAGAGTTTTGGAGTTCCAGGCTTTATTGCAGTCTAATTAAGGAAACTATTTTTGTGTATTTGGAAGTGAGTGCAAATGGTCTTAGTAACAGCTCAATGCAATGCTAAACATGTCAGGCCAACATCTATGCCGATGGCTGAAGACAGGCTCATGTTGCCGATTAATTTGAAGAATTTTCTGACTTCCCTGCTGTAGGGACAAGTAAGGGCTCTGTGTTCTGAAAGCAAAAACAACAGGATCAGGATTCCCTAGTTGGAGGTTTTTATTTTGTGCACAAAAGTTTGGACCAGTTTAGGCTTTGGTAACAAATGCTAATTATTTTACAGTTAGAGCTGAAGATAGCTGAATATAAATAGTTAAATTGTGTTGAGTTGTGTTCAGGCTCTTAATTCATCCTTTGTTTGTTTTGGGCATAACTTGAATAAAACAACTCGCCTTTCAGGTGAATCCAAATAAATTGCAGAAAAATACTGCACCACTGACTTTAGACCACGTTTTTGTTGGTCAATGACGCAATATCTTTTTGTTTATTCAAAGTAGTAATGTCCCTACAACGCACCTGACCAAATAACCTCATTTTACAACTTAAACCATGGGTGCACAGATTTTTTCAAGTTGACACACATATTGTGTGTAAATGACAATTGCATCAGTCTTAAATAAGAAACGACAAAGCGAATCCTTTGTGCTGGGTTTAAGATAAGGCCATATAACCCGTCTGATAAATTCACGCTTTACTAATTCCATGGCTTTGTCTAACAAGTTGTTGGCAAGTATTTGATTAAAAAAAGCCTTTATTTTGTGTGTAAAAAAAAAAAAAAAGTCTAGATTAAAATGAGCTAAATCTTCAATTACTGTTGGTCAAAGGAAGTTTTCAGGCTTTATCATCCTGGTAGGAAATGTTACAAGTGTCCAGATTGCTTTGGTCAGACCCTGGGCATTATCTGCCCAACAGAAGGCCTCTGAGCTTTGAAAAAAAGCAAAACGAAAGGAGAGCGAAACATTTTGCCTTTGCAGAAGTCCCACTGCTGTTGCTTGTTGCTCCATCCCAGTAACAATGATTAAATAGTGGCTGAGAGGATTTGTGTTCTATAATGGGTGTAACTGAAAAGTGTTGAATTCTTTTCATACTGTTCATAGTATTCTTAACAGCAAGTGACGGCATTGAAACAACATGCTGTGTCTCTCTTACCCAGCATGCCCAGCAGGTGTATGTGGTGTCTATGAAGTTAATGTTGTCTGAGTGTATGAGAGAGAGAGGGTTGGTGCACGACCACGTGTCTTTTGTGTTGATTTGCAAGTGTTAGCGTATGTCCATCAAATACTGTAAATGACCTCC
Source organism: Hypoplectrus providencianus (assembly GCA_028566105.1). Classification (NCBI taxonomy): domain Eukaryota; kingdom Metazoa; phylum Chordata; class Actinopteri; order Perciformes; family Serranidae; genus Hypoplectrus; species Hypoplectrus providencianus. The sequence goes on from JAOWBC010001714.1 coordinate 3,911,652, forward strand.
TGTATTATATTCCCAGTGGCTGTTATTTTGTCTTACGTAGAGGCCAGTATTGCCTCAACTCTTAATTCCCTATTACTGATGTCATTTGTACCTTCTTCTTAAAGAAAGACACTGTAAATAGAACCTCCAAGACCAAAATACACATGTCACACATGTGCCTTGATGCATTCAGTAGTATGTGTATTGGTAACGCTTAACTAACTGGACTTACAGTAACTTTGTATATCTATAAACATGACATTGAAATCTTTGTTTCATACTATTCTTTATTATTTACCATGTTTGTTATTTTCCTTCACATTTCCTACCATCTGTATGTATAGAAAGATTGTCTATTTTGTACTGTTTTTGTCTTTTCCTCTTGATTAAAAAATCATTTCCAGTAAAAGACCATTTTTGTCACTGCCCAATCATAACATACTTTCACTGACCACTTCATTAGGTACAACTGTTAAACTATTCGCTTAGGCAAATATTTATCAGCCAATCACATGGCTGCAACTCAATGCATTTATGCATCTAGTCATGGTGAAGATGAGCTGCTGGAGTCCAAACTGAGCATCAGAATGAAGGAGAAAGTTGATTTAAGTGACTTTTAATTTGGCTGTTGGTCTGAGTATTTAACAAACTGTTGATCTAACAACCATCTCTGAGGTTAACAGAAAACGGTTGAAAAAGAGAAAATATCCAGTAAGTCTTGATGCTACAAGTAACTGAAATGGTTACTTGTTACAGAAGACATCTCTTAACCCACAACATGTCCAACCTTGAAGCTGATGAAAACTACGATGCCACTTCGTTTGGGACACTGGAGGCAGGGACCGCTGAGTGTAGCTCTGCATATACCTTGTGCATAAATTGATGTAACAATGGCAACCTTCACAATACCTTGATTTCTTTTCATAGTCCATTATTACTTGGATAGGAAGAAAACTTAATGGAAAAAAAATACATATATTATTGAGGAGGAGCTGTGTTCTAAAAAGTGGCGCAGTAAATTAATTACTCTTGTTGAATGATTGCAGTAAAGAGAATTTTACTACATGGGATTTACAAATATTTATGTGAGCAAATTTCAAGCAATTTTTTAAGCCAGTACTCTATGAATCTGTGAAGACAGCTAGAGGGCCTCCTGCTGCCCCCTTTGTGACCCCATGTTTGAAAACGGTAAAGTAAGTATAAGAAAAAAAAAAGTGCCTTCTTGGATATCCCAATGATTGATAAAACAAGTTAGATTGCTGTTGAGGTTGGCCTGGCAGAGAGAAACACAATCGTGACCCCTTAGCTGGCCTTAAAATGAAGAAGACTTGATCTCTGGTGAACTGCCAATGAAAGTAATAAATTCATTTGTGAAAAGTACAAGGCAATCTGCTCTTACAGGATTTTCAATATATATATATATATATATATATATATTATAACTTGACTTGTAACACGACAAAGTAGTGTTTTGCTACTTTAATCAGTCAATCTTTCCCAAAAGAGAAGATTTGGATGCCATAAATCAATTCCATATTAAGTTAATGTGACATTGATGCAGCTGTGAAATCTCCAACTGAAATGTTACCCTCCCTGAGCAGTCAGCTGCTGAAAACCTGGATCTACAGAACAAGAAACCTTCTCTACTCTAAAAACTGAAACTTCATCAGTTTTTATCAATGAGCAGATTGCTTTGTTACTATAATGTATGAATCACAGCGTGCAAGGTCTCAACTTTGAGCTTAACAGCCTATAAAATAACATACACATTAAACAGCAATACCAAACCTCATACAAAACATGGCATTTTTTTAGAACTTTAGAACAAACTTTTATAACACAGCTGTTTAATACGCTCTCTTCATGTTGCGCACACGCACACACACACACACACACACACACACACACAGAGTTTCATATTTATGTATAATATAAGTACATGTAGGTGATTTCTCAGCCAAACTTCAACCTGCTTTCGCTTGTTTTTCCTCATTTACTAAATACATAGCAAACTGTTTATAACACCATGCTGTTTCATGTTGGGAAGAACACTGTAATGAATGCACAGTTACAGCTGAAACACTGAAAATAATAATCATCATATTCATGTTAAATATGCCGCACCTTTTTTTCTGTAAACACACAGCAAATTAGCAGGTTTGACACATCCATCCACAAACTGACTCTAATTTGTCTCCCTGTATCCGTGTTCCTGTGGGTTACCGTTGTGTGAAAGCTTTAATGATCTAACTTTTGCTAAAGTGTCTGGTTGCATAAAAGTGCAACTGAAGAGATCAAGCTACAACTTTGAATTTGGAGCCAAACAGGCTGTAAATATGCCCAGAGCCCTTAATTGCACATTAACGTGTTCTTTTCGGAGGAATTAAGTGTTCCTGACTGACCATGCAGAGGCACACAGACCTCATTAAAAAAGACCGGGGGAAGGAGGACGGAAGGGAAAACAACAGAGGCAGTTTAACAAGAGAGACAGGAGACGAAAAGGGTGTGGCGCCAGTATAAATCTTTGCACCGTTCATCATCCACTTTTGCCAAAACAACAAGAATCTCATGAAGAGTTTGAAGACAGTTTTATTTTTCAGACACATAAGAACTCATGTACATGACAACTAACTGTTAAGGGCTTTTTTCTCCTTGTGGGACACTTTATCAGTGTCATGTTTTCCGGTAACCACACTGTACACTTCAAGTATATTTTTCAAAAAAGACAAAACCAGGCTGTCTGTAAACTGGTGTTCAAGAGACTGACACACCAATCACTGTCTGAGATAAAAGTCTTAATCTTACAGTGACGGCAAAGACATCCAGGAAAAATGGTTTGAAGAAACAATGAAAACTAAACATAATACAATGCTGGTCCAACCTGACTTGTATTGTCCATTTCTCAGGAAATAAAAGCTCTTTGGTTTAGTTGCTCCACAATCGCCTTGTTTTGGCATTTTTTCATCCAGGTCGAATTGTTTTTTTGATATTCATAAACAGGTACCTAAAAAGTTCCATTTGCATCAGTCTATATGGTAATGTTAGCAGGAAGCAGAAGTCAACAGGGAAGATCACAGTCACGTTAATCAGCAACTGGAGAGACAAAAAAAAAAAAAAAGCAGACATGTTACCACTGATATTCATGAAATTTGTTTACACCCAAAGACTTTAAGGATGATATGTATTGGTCTTAAGGCTCCAAACGCCTTCAGACTTCAGAGAGAGTATATATAAAATATACATATTTTTAGCTGCATTTGAGTGCAAATGTTTGATATTAAAATGGGTATGACTACAACAAATATACCAGCTGCAAACAAATAAATAGATCACTCCTTTTAGCTCCTGAAATATGTCAATTTTCTTATCATACTGTATTTAGTTGCCCATGGTGCTACTAATCTTTTCTGTACCAAAAACATAATGGAGTCATTTATTAATAAAGGACTCCCCTCTGTCCAAAGAATAAAAAACTCACTTTTCATCTAAACAATATAAAAATGTCTTGTTTACATAAGGCATCAGAACACTTCAACTAAAGGAAAAAAACCAAAAAAAACAAAAAAAAACAGTTGCATGCATTAAAGGGTTCAGACTTTGTGTAGGCCACATTAGATACATCTCTAATGTTCATCAGTGGATGTAGCACATTCAGATATTTCCAAACATAACTGCTCCTAAATAATTTGGATATCAATGTAGCACTATCCATGCATGTGATTTAACTTATTATTTTCAAGCTGCATTGATAAGATAACATGAACACTAATTCATTGTTAGATTGCACTGTTATTGTTTTTATTGCAGACTTGTGGAAACATCAATCCAACCGCTGCTAGAATGTACTTAAAAAGTATCTCAGATATGTTTTAATCTATTAGACATCATATTTTCTTTTCTACTTGAGGGAATATCAATTACATTAGTTTGGGGTCACTATTTACTGTCTATGGGTTGCTTCAGTAAGAGATTTTCAATAATCCTACTTTTTTTTTATTGTGCTGTCAAGGGAGCATCGATCAAACTGGTGTTGGATTACTAATTAAGAACATGAATTAAATTTAAGCCTTGATATCTGTTTGTGGAAATTAACTATTATATTGTTGCCAATTGGCTATTTTTTGACATCATCATGGTAAGAAAAAAAAAGTTCTGACACTAACAAGTAGCTATCATACTGTCTCAGTAATTAGACATATTGTGTATGACAGCATGCCAGTCTTATTTTATATATAAAAGGGACTGGAACTGCTTTTTTCTTTTGGCCCTGAGCTGAATTCTTTTTAAATGTCAAGTGTCTTCTAACATGTCAGTGAAGGTTAGTCCTCGGAGACCACACTGTGCTGACTGTGGGCTTCAGTCAAAGGCTTCATTGGTCTACATGGGAGCTGGAAACATTAGCTGCCTCCCTGGGACATTCTAATGATAGGTTTCTGGGCTTCATGCATATTGGCAATGAAAGAACAAGTGGTTTGTCATGGATGTGTATCAAATACAAACAGCATGTCGGCCACCATGTCTCTGAGATTGCAGGTGACTCTCATTTGGTATTAGTTCTCTTTTTTGTTAAACTGAAATCAGTGATGTAATAATGATACATTCATTTTATGTTGCTTTGTTGTATTTAATTTGGCAATACCATGTGTTGACTTTTAAAGAAAATGGTTCTCTTTCAAACCCAAGATGTGGGCGTAGGTGTGTGTGTGTGTGTGTTTGTGCACAAGGCTGCACCTTAGCATGTGTGCGCATTTGCCTGTGTGTATAAATCAGCTCTCACCTTCTCCATCACTTCCAGTGGTTTATGGGGAGCCCAGCGGGGAGCCACACCAGCCTCCCCCCTTTGATGGTGACACACATGATTCATTGCCTTCTTTTGGGAGACCGTTTGTTTTCATTACGCCTCCTCGTCAGCTCGCTCTAAGCTGCATCACGGTTTCGTGCAAGGCAAGCAGATTTGGGCCAGAATGAGAGGAAAGAATTTCGAGAGGAGAGGTTTTTTTTTTGGCAGGAGAAGAAACAAAGGGGCTTGGTTTGGGTATAGAGAGGAGAAACTTAAGTCAGGGCGACGACGGACTACTTTTTCCAACGCCGTTTGGGTTCAGAGGTGGTCAGGGAATCGTGATATGTCTTGGAAAAGAAGGAGTTGAGGAGGTACGGAGAAGTCAAAGGTCCAGTCTCTCTTGGAACATCCAATTTGATCTTGCCAGTTCTCATATCCCTCTGCATTCTGTAGTTATTGCTCTTTATATATCATACAAAACTTTATACACTTGCTTGCCCAGAGGCAGAAATAAAGTTAAATAAAAACATTGAATGTAGTTCAAATGTGGCTCAAAGTCGGCGAAAAATAAAAAGGTGACTGAGGAGTGAAACCAGAGATGAAGCTTCAGAATCTGAGGAAGTTGAGGGGTCAAAGGGCACCAGCATACTGGCTGTCAAGTGAAAGGTCGTCCTTAACCATCAGGTTGTTGACTTAAATGAAGCTTTAATGATGTCCAGATGATTTTATCTTTCACGTTTCGTCCTCCATTGCAATCGATGCAAACATTGTAAAAAGTCTGTTATAAAGCTTGGAGTTGTACACAGTTGGAGCTGCGAAACCTTTACTTATGCTCGCTTACATCCAAAAGCTGTGTCAGATGATCATTCCATTATCCTTGAGGCAAACAGATGATGACACAGTTCTGACGTCTCCTCAGAATATTTCCCCGTCATGTGAGGTTTTGAGGAGTCCAAAGACAAACCGATATCATTGCTAATGACCAGCAGACATAGTGGACCAGGCCCCCTCCATCCTCCACACAGAGAAGGCGTAGCTCAGCCTCTCATGGGCCAGGTAGTTGCATCCAGCCAGCTTAGTGTCCATCTCGTCATTCTGCAGAACCTGATACAGAAAGTCAATGTAGCGTGACGCCAGCTTAAGGGTCTGGATCTTGCTCAGTTTGTCAGAGGGGAGCGTTGGGATTATCTTACGCAATGATGCGAAGGCTTCATTCAGAGACTGTGTCCGCTGGCGCTCCCTAATGTTGGCGATCACCCGCTGTCCATGTGGGTCCTCAAGTGCTGAAAGAGATCCGGGACTAGGTCCGGGGCCAGGGGAAAGGGAAGGGCCTGAGGACGGCGGCCTAGGCTGAGGACTCCTCTTGAGTCTTTTGGGTAGAGTGTAGATCTGGACGTCCTCCCCTGGTTTGACCTTTCCATCTTGTGGTGGTGATGTTGTAAGGTGACCCTCCGAATTGGAGCCCGTCTGCCGTTTACGCCCGGTGACCCCCGGTGTTGCTACGACAACAGGACAGGCGTTAGAAGGTGGTCTTCCCGTGTTCTCCTCGCTGGAAAGCACCCCTCCCTCAGGGTGGTCATCACTACGCTGCTCCTCCTCTCTCATGCTTGGCCACGTTTTTCTTCTGTCTTCCCTTCTTTATTTGACTCTTTCTCCTTTGCTCCTTCTCTGTGTATCTCCAGTGCTTGTCTGTTTTTCACCCTCCACTCCTCCTCTACCTCTGTCCTCCGTTCTTCAGGAACTCCCCCTACACTGCGTGTTTCTCTGGCCTTCTGCTGTGTTGTTCTTCTTCTCCAACAGATATCAGCGTAACTCTTGGTCACATCCGAGCATGCCAAGCCAAAATGGATGCGTAATCAGCACTCGGCTCGTTTCTCCTTCATCCACGTATGGAAACCTGCCAGTGATCTTTTCCCAGTCTCTGTGAATGTTCACCGCAATCGGCAGACGGGACTCCACTCTCATGTCCCGGTCCTGTGGCTGCATGTGAGACAACAGCAACCTGAATCTGACTTTTTAAAGGGAGGGAACCATGAAACTTTCAGCTGCCCACCCATCTGAGTCACCGATTGGTCCACAGGACATTTTTTTGGCCAGCTGAGCTTAAGACAACAGGAAGAATGGATCTTAAGCGATTGGTCCGATCAAAGGGACGAGGCGGAGACAAAGGTGCGTCGTACAGCCAACCAAATCCAACCGTTGTGACGTTTGCTTCTTGTCATAGAAGTTGCCCAAGTTTATAGGTTCCAGATTTCCTCTCAAGCTAGCGGGTTACCATCCCCCCCTTCTTGCTGCCTGGCTCTGTCCCCCCTGCCTCCACTCTCCACAACTCAGCACCATCAACGGTCGCTTTCAATATAGTTCAGAGAAAAGAAAAAAAGATGTAAGAGAAGCTCCGCAAATGTTTTTGTTTCTGAGTTGAAAGCCACATGGTTTTCCTTTCTGCTTTATAAATAGTGAAATGTGGTGATTCTTTAACACGTAACATTCCAGGCTGATGGAGTAAT
>JAOWBC010001714.1:3921059-3931465 GCA_028566105.1 Hypoplectrus providencianus
ATTTAATTTAAAGTGTATATCTGTTGTGGACTGACCAAGCACACCTTTGAAGAAGAGGCTACTGCTGAAACAAGGAGGTTTCTGCTCTGAGCTTGGCACAGGCAGCCCTATGTGACTGAGTATTGAAATGACCAAGGTGCTGATCTTAATATGAAATGCTGCCATTTTCAACCGGCTTTATCACTAACATTGAACATTTATTTTTCATAAACAGACTTCAATGAAAAACAGCATTTTACAGGACAGGTGGCTGACAGGTGGTCTGCATCAACTGCATGTAAGATGTATAAAGCCTACATAACATCACCGAGGTTAGCAATAGAGAGTAGTGTTTCTTCTGGTTTAAGATCTTCTTTGTTACACTCAATGCCATTTTAATGTATAAGTAATGGAAAAAGTGTCAAAGAGCAAGGTCGGACAACATCTTCTACATTTCATGTCCACACATGATCCATTGTTTAAACAAAACATTATTAAGCACAGCTCGAACTCTTTTTAAGTCTTAGAGGGCTTTGTCAACAATAGTTTCTCAAGCTTCATATGACAAAACCAAGCATGCAGTCACACAATGATCACATTAATATTAACACAATCAGTCTGTTGTTGAATGATTAGAAATATTTACAACAAAGAGTCTGAGTTAAAGTAACCATCCTACTCTCATGCAATGCTTTGTGTAAATCAGTGTCCATAAATACTGCTGAGCACGGACTGCGGCCAAACTCATTGATTCCTTTTCATCTTCTTCTGTTTAACCATCATCAGGCCATGCGTCCTCTGTGTGGGTGGCGGGACGCCTGTGATGGATCACAACTATTTACACATCACAGCTCCCTTGAAACTGTTCCCTGCTTGCTAAAAATAAATACCTGGGAGCTAAAGGAGTGAGTGATGGAAAATGGATATCAGGTCTTGATATAAACACATATATTGGGGCAGGGAAGAGGGGTGGAGCGGGCCGTGCTCACAATGCTTCGTCTTGTCTGGGAAGGCCCCCCGGAGGCTGGCTGCGTTTGGAAAAAGGGGGAAAGAACACCGGGCCCTGTCTGTTTGAACTGCACGCTCAAATGAGGACTTAGCATAAATATTTCCACCATGAGAAATGGGAGAATGTTATCATATGTGGAGCTTATATATACACACACACACATGCTTGAAAATTCATGGGTGTACAATGTGGCAAGCATATACACCGACACACAAATAAAAAGGATCCACAATATATACAGGTGGTTTAAAGGAAGTTAGGTACAGTACCAGGTAAAATTTAGTTTGTCATCATCATCAATTCATAAAACACGGTCCCTCATTTGAACACCTTATTTGTATATTCTGCAGTGCTTGAGTTGGATCAGAGGGGGTTAGTGTTGGTTTTCTCTACTTTTCCTAAAGGGAAAAAATCTAAAAACATTTTCTGGTCCTGTTTTACCTGTTATTGAATAACACTTTCCCACACAAACCGTTTTAATAGCTTATACCAAAAGAGACAATAATTTAAACACATGTCTGTCAGCAATGGTTCTAAATATTCATAAACAACATTACTCAACCCTGCAGATTCTCTCTAAGCTCCACGACTCAGCACTGTACACTGTAGATTACTAAAAGCAGTGAACATAGCCTCCAGTTCTATAAAACTGAAGACATTGCAAAGAGTTGCATTATTTATAATGACCAGCAGGGGGTGACTCCACTTGTTATGAAAAGTGGTAAGGTTGTAGAAAAGTCTGGCAGATAAAAACCCTACTTTACACTTGATTTGTTACTCGAATTAACTTTTTTGTCAAGTCTACTTCAATTAAATATAGATACAGTGGGGTATGCTAAAGCAGGGTATGCTTTAGGGAGGGGATGCTCTGAGACTGATTAGTTACTCTAGCATTAATCTGTCAGTCAGGACTGAGGTGCAATGATACATATCCAAGGCATAGTTTGCATTTAAATACATTTTGGTTTACTTTGACAGTGCAGACAGTAGCCAGGTGTGGACAGTTTGTCATTACAGGTGGGTGTACATCAGGTTCTCAGAAAAAAACTTCACCTTTCTTGTCTGGCTAAGTCACCAACAAACCAATGGGTGACCTCATGGACACAACAGCCAGCCTGATATGTATGTCAGATAATGATTACCTCATCACACATAAAGGTGGAGGAGGTGGAGACAGGAGATTTGTCAGTTCGCCAGAGAAAACCAGATGTCAAAACCAGGATGTTTCTAAATAAATACTGTCGTTCACTTGATTTGTAAGGAAGCAACTGTTTGCTAACATGATGAATTATTGTGACTTGTAAACGTTGTGCTACTCATTTAATTTACTGTTTGTGGTCAGGTTTGATCAGGAGTGGGGTTCATGGGGTGGACAAAAGTTTAACATTGCCTCATAGAAGTGGTGTACTAGCATTTAATCAGTGACCTTTGACAGCACCACCTAGTGGTGACCTAGTTTCTCCTCTGGGGCAGAGCTACACACCTGCACCTCATCTGCAATCACACACCTGTCCTGCATCCTGCTAATCACTCCCTGGCCATATAAGCTCCACCCCCACACACAGTCTCTGCCAGGTTGTTCCTCCACCAATGCAAGACTTTCCACTGCTGTTTTCCAGACTTATCTGCCGTTGACCTCCTGCCTGTTGCCTGGTTTTCCTGTTTGCTTACTTCGTTCCTGTATTGTCCTGCCTTCTGTCTCTGACTATTCCTGCCTGCTGGTTTCCTGATTGTTTGCCTGCCCACCTGGGTACTCATCTCCCCAGTCAGTCCCCAGATCGATCCCGTTGTTTTGCACCTGGATCTTAACCCGTGAACTGACCCTAGACAACCTAGTGCAACCCAGCTAAACCTGGGTTGAACTAATTTATTTGGTCAAGTAAGCAGAAGGGGAGTTGGAAACACTTGAAATGTACTTGCACTTTTATGCTATCTATAGACCATGCACAATGGATAATTCCCAAAGGGCCTGGAGTGTTGTGACCATTAGGTGGACTGCTAAATGCTGAAAGCTCATGGTGGATTCTCCAGCAGTGACCTCTGCATCGACTTTTACCATCAGTGAGGGGTGTGAGGCCTTTATGCTTACAACAATCCCAAACTCAGTATCGTAGAATAGTTTTGGATGAGCAAACTGGAACTGCAGCATTCTGTAACAGGAACATTCCTAAGCCATGATCAACAACAATAACTGTCAGAAGCATTAAGCACTCAGGTTTTGTCTCCGTCAGTCTGGCATTCAATCTCCCTGCTGCCATAGTTCTCTTCACATTATCTAGTCATGTTGGCACACAGCTAAAGAAAAGACAGTGTCTGTGTATATCCGTCTAAAAAAGCCTGAAATTGAAATAGCTGATGAAGTACGATATGCAGCTTTACATATGTAATTTTTTTTTGTTTTGTTTGTCTGTTCAAAGAATGTTGAACAGTTTTGGGGTGTGCTGATCAAGAACTGGGCTGTCACAAAAAAAAAAAAAAAATTAACCTACACACTGTGGCTGTTCCTGCAGTTCCTTTGAGATAGGTTTTTGCCAAGAAGAATCACAGCTAAAATCGTTCATCCATTATCAGATTTTAGAACAAATCTGATCAGATATTACAATCACAACCAATCACAAGCAGCACTCATTCTCCCCACTTTACCTATGCTTATTCAGTTTAGCAGAGTGAGGGAACAACAGTTTTCATGCCTCTGTGCCTGTGCGGGCTGACTGGAGGCATCATGGTTTAGTTTCGTCCATTCTTGTCAGCAAATTTTTGTCAAAATGTTACTCAGACGTCTAATAGGATGGAATCATCAAATAACAGCAATTTAAAAGGTCAAAGGTAAACTTCACTTTATCATCATAATGTTGTGTCAAAATAGCAGAAATTGTGAGCATTTCCCATATTTAGTTGGATACTGAATTGGTGACACTAATCCTGGGAGCCCGCCCTGATCATATTGTCATTGAATCGGTCTGTGCAGCTGGATTGCAGATGTGTCTGAACTATAGACATAGATACATCCTCTGAATGCCCTTAGTCTTTAGATTGTGGTTGCCAAGAGTCTGTGATTATCCAAGAGGTCACAGCAGGTCCATTTATATTTACACACAATAGAGAAAAATAACACATTTTAATGCATGGGAAAACTGCATGATTTTACCCAAACTGCATGAGATTAGGGGAGACTCGCGGGTACATATAGGGCCAAGTTTACTTCAATTATGTTGAGGTCAGAGGTTGAGGGATATTTTGGCCATGTCATTGTTTGCCTTGCAGAAATATCGCAAAGTATTCAACTGTTTTAGCCCCTTCTAGCTTGTATGACACCTATATCTTCTGGAGCCTTTGGGACAGCTCTGGAATGGTTTCTAATTGAATTAAAACCATCTTAATGCAAGGTCTACTGACTTACTTTTTATTGTTCTATTGACTAGAACTTCAGCAGATATCTTTTTCAATAATTTAGCCAACATGGATCTCATAGTGCTCAAATTGGCATGACACTCCAGATGTTTTAGCTTTATATAATTCTATCAGTCTACCTATGAGGACCAAGTGAAACATTCAGCTTCTAAACAACCTAAAGCAAGTAAGTGTACTTTGACTCAAAGGAGGTCAAGAATGCGCATCACGCTCTAAATATAATATGTTTTATATTTGTTTTTGTGACACACTGATTCATGCTGACTTCCTGTTTTTTCCCAGGCTTCATGCCCAAAGTATGTCCTTCCTGATGTCCTTGTGTCAAAGTCTGACACCAGTGTTTGTTGTTGGAAAGACTTCTCACAGATCTGCTGACAGACTTGGCAGCTGAAAGGTATGTGACACATAAATAATGACATATTACAATTTGTGATGACTGATATAATAATGGAAGGTTGGGATATATATAATCAGTGAGACGTGCATCATAATAAATGCTGTAAGTGTTTTAATGGTTTGCTTCGACAACTTGATAGCAGCTGAGGCATGTCACATAATCAAATTTATGACTGGTCAATAAGTAAACAGCATCTGTTTGAGAACTTATTTATATGCTTCAGAATACTCGCAGTGTGTCTTTTTGTTTTTGTCAAACAACAAATTGGGTAAAAGTCTATGCAGTTGATTTTGGGAACAGTCAGAGCCACCACTTTCAAATTGTCTAAATTTATTGCTTGATGACTTTGAAACACCTGAAAAATCTCTTGAATGCAACTGAAGGAAGTGATGTGATTTCCCCTTTGCAGTGTTTACAGTCAACGAGAGAAACACACTTCCTTTATATGCACACAGTCCTTAATGCCCTTTTTATGTTTTATATTGTTTCAGACACATTATGGGTTGTTGTTCTTTTTGTCCATAGACAGGTTTGGTCTTCAAAATAGCATCACAACATGTGGACACCAAAGCCCAAGTTTTAAGATGAGTGTGGCTCAAGCAAGAGAGCTAGAAGTAGGTGATAAGAAGCATGAATGTCTACAGAGAACTGGCTATAATGTTGGGAGTGGGCCCTGTTCATTCCAATGAAAGTTGCTCAGTTTTGGATGGAGCCCAAGAAAGAAAGGAAACAACTTGATTTGGTTATTGTTGAACTATACAACTTCTTGGATATAATGATTTAAATGAAGGCTATTCATGTGTTCTTTCTGCGAAGCTGATGTACTTAAAAAAAAAAAACCTGCTGATTTAACAGCATTGGAAGAAGTTTTAGCCCCACTATTTTGCTAAATAAGCTCCAAAAACCAGTGCTGTTGCTGCTGTCTTGGTAGAGAGTAGGGACCACTTGCCTCCCCACTTTAACCCCCCTGGCCTGATTTGGCAATGCAGCATCTGGCAAAGTACTCAAAACTGTTTCTGCAGTAGTTACCACGACAATGGGTGACTCCAGAACCACTTTGTCTCCTAAAACACACACACAGACTTACAAGGTGATAACAAAAGAAGCCACATGCTCTAACAGCTCGTATAAAGATGTGTAGTTTTGCTTCGGGTAAAATTTTTGCCCGGTAGAGATGGGTCCTGACACTTAACTTACTTTCTCCTTCTCAAAATGATCTCTGTGGGCGCATGACTGCCATCACGTGTAGCATATTTTTACCATCAACAGCAGCCCCTATGGTGGTGTGAATGTCTGGTTGAACAGACGACAGAGCCTCTTGGAAAGGAATGCTGTCCTGCACACATTTGTGGAAAGGCCTCCACCCCTATTCTGCTGAACTGTTAAGGGCTGCTGACTTCCTTGTTTGCTCTATATACTGCCTGTATCACCTGATGTCACTGGAGACTCACCTGCAGTTTCCATGGGTAGGAGGAGACAGAGAGGAAAGAGACAAGAGGGAGAAGACTGAGGCATTGTAGGACCAATTGGAGGTTTTGAATACTATAGTGGTAAGAAAAGAGGAGAATCTGCAAGTCATAAAGAAACTACTTCCATCATGTCTTTGTCCAAACCGGATGAGCTGCTAGTCCATGAGCTGAGCTGCCCCATCTGCCTTCATCTCTTCTCTGATCCGGTGGTTCTCCCCTGCGGCCACAACTACTGTCGAGCCTGTATCATCATGACCGCTGACAAGATGGACAAAACACTTTTACGTTGCCCTGAGTGCCGCGAGGAGTATCAGAGTGTGGATTCCCTGCAGAAAAACTTTAAGCTCTGCAGCATCGTGGAGGGTTACAGAGCCACCACACTGCAGCTGGACCAGCAGCCGGAGATCGAGCCCGAGAAGATCGAGGTCTACTGCGACCACTGTATAGATGAGCAGACGCTGGCTGCGAAGACCTGCCTGAAGTGTGAGGTTTCGCTGTGTTCCAGGCACCTTCAGAGACACCATGAGAAGGAGTCCTTCAGGTCACACTCTCTAGTGGATCCCCAGAAGGAGCTGAAGGTTACGGACTGCAGCAAACACCGGCTTCCCCTTGAGTATTTTTGTTCCAACGACATGACCATGATGTGCAGCACATGCTTCTTAGAAGGCCAGCACCACAGCCATGATGTTCTTACCTTCAGTGTGGCCGAGGAGGAGATGAGGCGAGCGCTGGAGGGCCGCAACAAGGTACGCCTGTTGTTTTCCACATGCATGAGCGTTGTAAAACGTTTAGAAAATGGACTCACAAGTCAATAAAAATCACTGGGTTCACAAGAGGAAAGGAATTGCAGCGAAGACAACTTATGACAGAAATTGTAAGTTTTTCTGCATTGTTACATGTATACATAATATTGCTTTCCAGTCAGAGCTGAAATCAAAATATACCTGTTAATAACAAACTCAAAGAAAGTCTTCCAGTTGCAGGACTCCAAATGTGAAAAAAACAAAAAACAGCAGTTCAACTTCCTTACAGATATAAGTGAAACAGTGGAGGAAAAACAAAGCTTGAACGAACAGATGCAATTATATACTTTTGAACTTGAAAATATATACAGAACAAGTCATACCATATGATAGTATTTTAAGTTATTCATGTTGGCCATAGTTTGGTGGTTTACTATTTATGTTGTGCACTTCCATGGGTGCTGCCAGTGTTGTGCACACCAGGGTATGCCAGGACACAGCAATTCACCCTGAGATCACAAGAAGGACTTTTGACATTGAGTGGCATTCTATTGTAATTTTCTGACGTCAGACAGCTGTGTTGCTGTTTGTCTGGAACACAGTAAGATCCTCTGAATTTGATGACCTGGGAATGAGCTTGTCAGGGAAAGCACACCATTTAACAGACATCAAACTTTTCCAGTAATGAACTACAAGATCACTGGGATTTGCCTCCCTCTGCCAAGGCCCTACCTTGTCTTACAATATTAAATTATTGTTATTTTAAAAATATTGTTCTTTCCAAGAAGTGGATTCACACATTTAGGATCTGCACACGCTACCAAAGACAATTACAGAGAGTGCACATTCTTGAGCAATGAGGACAAGGCTTGGCTTCATGCTCGATGCTAAACAACAATGAAAATGAGGAGTGAATTAAGTGGCTGGCGGCTATCTGGCTCACTTCCTTTGTGCTTTGAGACTGCTGAATGATAAGAATTTAAAAACTATCCGACTGATGACAGGGGCATAAAAGAAGAAGTCATTCTGACGGCGTTAAACCGAGATCTCAGTTCCAGGTGACTGATTTATATACTTAAATTACATCTGGGCTGAGTCGAAGTGCTAAGCCATCAAAGCAAACCTTGTGAGGGAAATCACAAGTGTTAAACATGTTAAATCTGTTTGCAGGTGGTTTCTTCCAGGCTGCAGATGACAGAATGTCTCCTACAGAGGACAGCAGTGGAGCTGGGAGCCTCTGAAGACATCGGAGACAAACTGGTCAACAAGACTGTCACTGTCATGGGCAGTATGGCTGCACTAGTGGACAGGTAATACACTGCATGTGTCCACACTGTCATATCAGTAATATGTGTTGTCTTAAAGCAGATGCATATGAGCAGTGTGAGTCATGAAAACACAGTTTGTTTTGGTTATTCCACATTAGAGTTTTGTGTCTTCTGCCTTCTCTTTTGTCATATAACAGTTGATCAGTGATGATCACATATACTTTTGTGCACCTATCAAGATTTTGCAACATTTTGATCACAATCTGACGACTGATGTGGGGTTTGTTGTTTATGTTCTATAAACTCCCCATAACGATGCCACATAGGGTTTGTTCTAATGCCCAATTTATCCTCCTTAACATACAAAAATAGAGTGGCGCGTTTCAACAGTGTAACTTTCGCTGCCCACCTACTTGCCTGTGTCCTTTTTTAGCATGGGTGTTCAACACATCCACTAGGAGGCAGCGCAGCTTAGAGTCAATGGTTTCTTACAACAACAAACATTGTCACTGCGGATGGTGTTGTAATATCAACAAAATGTCCGTCCTAAACAACACTACAGACTGTCAATACCACCTATAGCAGTTTCTATAATAGCAGACATGTACTGTAGGGTCTGTGGTTGTAAAAAAAAAGAAAAAAAGGCTGCAGTTTCTGTGAATTTATGCTACAATACGACTGATCAAGGTGTAGGGCAAACTGTCCTGGTGAAAAGACAGCTGAAACAGTTAGTAACTGTATTTAAATGCTGGCAGTGAAGTAGTTACAAGGCTGCAGAGATTAGGTAAAAAAGCATGATTCACAAAATAAGTTATGTTAAAATTTTCCTTTTGTTTTTCACATGAGACAAGCACCCTGTTCACTGGGTGAAAATCTTCACTTTGTTTAACCCATCCACCTCCCTCCCTCCTGCCCCACTGTGGCATCCACCATTTAAACTGCACATCGCCATACATAACTACTACTGTGTTAGCAGGATTGTGGCGGAGGACAGTCTGACGTGTAAATATGAGTCTGTATGCCTTTGCAGTATAGTTAATTATACCCCTTAAAGCAACGTTTTAAAAAAAATATCTTAATTATATCTCCCACAAAAAAGTACTCTTTACAATTTCTTTATTGTGTCTTATGGTTGTTTCTTGCTTGTGTCATTCCTCCCATTTCAATGTTTTTCATTGGTACTGCACCATTTCGTCCTGATGGAAACTGTTGTTCTTTTACTATGTCACCTGACTTCCTCCTTTACTTAGCCCAACAAGTATTTGTAATACTACATTCAGAAAACAAACAAATAACATACTGTATTACATGTTATGAAATTATATGATCGAGTTGCGGATACAGAAATGTTGTGTGAAACTTAATGGATATGATAAAGTGTAAACTTAGTAAATTAATAATCAAGCCATATTATTTTAAATGGGTAAAATGCTGAATGAGTTTTAGAAGATGGGATTACCCTTGTTAACATTTCAATGGTACCTCTTTTTTTACAACGCTCCCTTTACAGTAAATCACTGGTAATGTGTACAGTCAGTCACAGGTTTATTTACTGAAAACTTGCATAGGACACCAGATTACCAGAAGCAGTTCCTCTTTCAGGCTTGACGAGCAGGATCAGGCAATGACTTTGCAGATACTGAACATTTTATGCCATGAATGCAGTTCATCAGCATTTGTAGACTGCCAGTAAACTTATCACTCAAAGTAATAAAGTGCATGGACTGTTTAAGAACAATTCTAAAATTCGACTAAATTAAAGTTTTATTATTCAGTGATGTAAAATTCAGTTCCCTGACATGTAAAAAAATAAATGAAAAGGAACAAATTGCATCCTTTTTGAAACAGAAAAATCAGTCATGGCACTGTTTGCTGCCCAGTTTATACTAATTGCACTGTACCATTGTTGTGTTTGATTCAGGTACAGGGAGCGTCTGCATGTGTTGCTGGAGGAGGAGAGAGGGCAGCGCAGAAAAAGCTGGCAGCTTGGGCTCAGCGCGCTTGAAGAGCAACAGCAGCAGTTAGTGGAGGCCCAGAGAATTGCCACAGAGGCCCTCAGTGAGGCTGATACGTGCATGTTCATACACAGGTACAACGGATATCTATACTGCTTTTGAATTAATAAATACA
>JAOWBC010001714.1:3980444-3991223 GCA_028566105.1 Hypoplectrus providencianus
CACACACACACACACACACACACACACACACACACACACACACACACACACACACACACACACACACACTTATAAACTAATTTGCTTTTCCAAAAGTAAGGATATATTATTCCCTTGAGCCTTTGGCATGCGCGCACACACACACACACGCACACGCACACGCACACGCACACGCACACACACAAAGACACATGAGCGTGCACACAGCAGACTAATAAGCACCAATAGATAGTGATCTGTTCTTTTTCTCATTTTTTAACCACTTAAATGCCTACATTCTCCAGAGCACACCTGACTAATGTGATAAGTGTTTTAATTGGCTGCTTTAATTAAGCCGAATCTAACAATACCCTATTTCCCCATCCTCGCTTCTCACTGTGGACTTGTAATGAGCCACAGCCAGGGAAAAGGAAGCTAATTATTGTCATTGCAGTCTGTAAACCAGCCAGGCCTTGACTTGCTGTTAAATTTGTGTCACACCACTAACAGGGCTTTAACGATAACAAGAGTCATGCAAGTATTTATATATAACTACAAAATATCAAAAACACTTGTTTACATTTGTCCTTCAGTGTCCTCATCCCTGATGGCACGTTTTGCTTTTGGCCAGCTTCTTGTTAGTGAAGTTCTGTGTTTTTCCTATGCTGGTATGAACACAACTAAAATCATTTTTACTACAACTTGGACTTTTTCTTGGACTTGCATTTTTCGTAATTGTGACATAGCAACATTGCTAAAAAAAAAAAAAAAAAAAAGAAAAAAAGAAAAAAAAAAGATCCATGTTTTAAACACCCCCCCTGTAAACCTGTCATTATTGAACCTAAACTACTCCATTGAAGAAGACCTGATGCCACAGATAGAGTTCTTGGAGTGCACTAGGTTGCTACCAGTACCTGACAGCAGCCTTGGGATGTATTAATAGCAGATATGAATATTATTTTTCATTTGTAACATAATTCCTGGTCAGGAAGAAACTCTATTCTACCCGGATGACTCAGAAATATTTTCAAGGATACTCAGAGAATGCAGTCCCCTGCCTAAGCTTTGTTAATGTATGACTTCACACAATTTTTTTTTGTCTAGAACGAAATTTTGGCTATTTGGGGAGGGCCATATAGATGGAATCATGTATCTATATCAATATTGCTGTTATATTATAGGACTGACTGTCTCAATCAGGATGTCTATTATTTTCCAAAGGGAAAATTATATTCTATTATTTTTTCCTTTTTCCAAAGGGAAAATAATAGAACAGCTAGAACATTTTGGAAGATCTGTCCAGGAAGTTCCATCTCAGGAAAGACCACCCAAAATCCATAAAGATAATGTTTAGTAGAATATAAAAATGTGGATGTATTTTATAGTCCTTATTCTGAAACATAATTGTAGAACAAACACCTATTTAATAATTAAATCACAAAATGTTTATGACAGTGAAAAATATGGTGTTTCTTCCATGTGTTTAGGATCCTGCTATCAGCAGTTCAAGAATACAACACTCCCATTACAGTTATATTTCAACCAATACCAACGTATTCTTGATCTGTGCTGATGCAGAAGACCAGGTGATCTTACCTTTAGGGAATATTCGCCAGTAATACCACTAATCCTCTGCTCACTGGGAGGTTGTGTGTTTGAGTGTGTGTGCAGGGGGAAGTAGAGTATTCTAAATCCACAAGCGTTTTATCAGAGAAGATAAAGCGATCCGAGCTTCCTGTACGGCGCTACCTTCATGGACAATTACATACTGCTTTTACGGGCTTTAGCGCATGGATTAGGCTCTTTTTCATTCTCTAATCTAGTCTAACCCTAACCTCCGGGAGAATTTAGTAGTGTTACTTTAATGAGTGGATTAAGGTGTGAGGAGAGCATGTCTGTGTGTAGGCTGTCAAAATATACACAATAAATGGAATTTTTTCATGCGGTCTTGTACACTTCAGAGGCTATAACAGATAAGCGAATGAGCCAATGGTAATCTTATGAGTAGCACCTTTACATTTCCTACCAGGACACGTCAAAAAAAAGCCTATACTATTCAACCACAGTGTCTTTGATGTGTTTCGCCACCAAAAGGACGATTCAAAAAATGTCCTCCTGTTAGGATGCTTCTGACTGTATGAAAAGGAAGTAACTGTTGTGCAGCCAGGGACGTTTGTGGGAAGCTAATATTTGGAGGCACATAAACTGCTAGTTGTGTATATTATCATTATAATGAACACAATATCTGTTGGTAACTAGGGCTGCAACTAACAAATATTTTGATAGTTAATTAGTTATCCATTGTTGAAAGAATGAGTACTAATCAGATAATTTATTACTTAATGGCTCTTGTCTAGCTATTAAACATTTACATTTATCTGGAGGTTCTTCTTGGTATGTTCTAACTACCAATAAAGACAATGTTAATGTATTTAGTCAAAAATTTTGTCTTATTAAACTGCACTTGATTTTGCCACAACTTCTACTGAAGAAAAAAAAAAAAACTATAATATCAAGAAATAATAACATTAAAGTGCAATGGGTTTTGAGAAGTAAAGTGCTTTAAGGCAGGGTGAGAGCTTTTAACCCTCAAATGAAAGAACCAATATAACTCCTTATATAGAAAACTTTCATCAGAAAAAAAAAATCCCACTGAAGTCTCAAGCTTCTTAAAACGTATATTAATTACAAAATAAACTGCAGGTTCAAAAATAAAATCATATGTGCCGGGTGGCAAGTTATTAACATGCATGACAGAAATAGTTGGAAATGTTCAGCTAGCTAACAATAGCAGTAAATGTATTAATCACAATCACACCATTGTACTTGTACACACAGAGCAATGCAGTTCCAAAAAGAAAATCATTAAGTGCCACATGGCCAAGAATCATCTTAGACATTCTCCACACATTACTTGCCACCAGCACGGTGTGAAGACAAACATTGTCAATTCTTGTAAGTTTGTAGATTCAAATGTCACTTGAAGGTGAATATAAAACCACTGATTTGTCAGAAAATCTTCACTGTTCAATTTGAGCAACCAGGTGACCTCTACAAACATGTTGCCTGTGAAGGGATCCAGTGAGAATCCTGTGTTCAGTGAAAATTATGTCACGGCAGTTTTTCTACATCACTTAGAATCCAATCTACATTGAGGGCTATAATCTGCAGGTGGAAAACAAGATCTAGACATTGATTAAAAATGAGTCAAGTTGAGCTGTACCATTCACTGGCAATAAGACATTCAGTCAGTGATTCAGGCTGAACAGGGGGGCTGTACAAGCCTGTTCCTTGTGTAACCAAAATAATGTACTGAATTCAGAATTGGGAATGTATAGCTATGAAAAGCAAAGGTTATTTAGTTAACATTTGGACAGTTTTTGATTGAATATTTGAAGAGTGAATTCTATGTTGTTGTTTTTTTTGCTACAACATCCAAAATATGAATTATAGGGGTTGTAGCAGATATCTTCATTAATGTCTGTCCTAAATGTTCACCTTAAAACAAGAGAAAATATGCCTAAATTGTGTGAGATTCTGCTGTATTCGCTCCGCTTTCCGTCCATACTTCTCATGTATTCAAAAACAACGGACAGGGCTTTGTTATAACATTCAGATGCCAAAACTGTTGAGTATATTATGAGAAAGTTCAGACAGGCTTGGGTTTTATGTTGGAAACTGAGTAAAGTTTCTCTGTGCAGAGCCGTAGAACAAAGCTACTGTCAAATATGATGCCCCCCTTGGCTGCAGTCTGTGTCACTCTGTGTTCTGTGTAAGTATTTGTGTATCCGCGCCTATATGTGTGTGTATGTGTGTAATGTGTTAATCCACAGTTTAATCCTTGGAGCAAAAAGGGGGCTTTGGCTGCGAGCACTCTGGGGTGGGAGGCATCCAGGGAGCGCAGGGCCAGTGTGTCAATGCTCTACTAGTGTGTGTGTGTGTGTGTGTGTGTGTGTGTGTGTGTGTGTGTGTGTGTGTGTGGACTTCAACCTGTAGCACTCT
This sequence comes from Hypoplectrus providencianus, assembly GCA_028566105.1. Classification (NCBI taxonomy): domain Eukaryota; kingdom Metazoa; phylum Chordata; class Actinopteri; order Perciformes; family Serranidae; genus Hypoplectrus; species Hypoplectrus providencianus. Next base: position 3,984,426 of record JAOWBC010001714.1, read on the forward strand.
GAAATGTCAGACTCACTGGAGCATTATAAAACAGCTTCAATAACTTTTTCTATCATTCTCTTTCTCTCGCTCTCAGAGTAGGCATTGCTGTATTTGTCCAAGCATCCACATTTGCCAGCACACATCTTCCATGGTGTAGAGGTTCTGAACGAAAGCCTTATATAGATACACAGCAATTACATTACCAATAAAGAAGCCAAGTATAATAATGAATTAATTGTTAATGTATCAGTAAAAAAAAAATCACCAAAACAGATATGTAAAGTGAATATAACTGAAACGAGAAACATTTATTTTCTTTCGTTTTATAATTTGAAAATTAATAGATCTCCTCGTGGTCCACTTCAGTGCATAGAGACCCTAATGATGCATCCTACCCTGTCAGTACATTCAAACATATGGTGTACATGTAATACATACCGACTATAAGTAAAAGAGATACAAATAATACAAAATACAAAGAAATATTTCCTTCAAGTGTAAATAACAAAACAATTGTTAAAGGACAGTTTATGATTTTGCTTCAGACCTTGCTGAGTTATCTGCTCCAGCCAAGTTACTGCAGTGAAATTGCTACATGTAGCCACATGGTAACCTGGTGTCATGGCTGCTGCTGCTGAATTTTTTTTATTTACATTTAATTTACAATCACATCTATACTGGTACTTCTTTAGTTTTTTTTTGGAAACTTTCTTTGGTGGTTATTTTATGATAGTTTGTGCTGTTTTTTTTCCAGGAAGGTAGCTTTAAGAGACAGGAATAATAACAGGGCTGCTAATGGGCAGTTTGAGAAAAAAATGTGTTTCTTGAACATCAAAGAATGTGCATATGGTAGATTAAAAACTCAATATGCTTATATGAATCAGCAATTGCATAATGGGTCTCCTTTAAATAAAAGAGTAAAAATGTGTTTATACTGCCCCCCTTCCCCTACCTTTACATCTTAATTTTCCAGTTTTACCCATTTTCCAGAAGTCCCTTGTGATGTATTGGACAGTTTTATACTCTCCTTGTCTCACAGAAATCCATTTGGAACCACAAGCTCTGCCATTTTAGTGATTTATTGTCAGTGCACCTTCAGCCAGACTCAGGTTTGCATCAGTAAAACTCACCTGGCTGTAATCATCATCACATCACTGGAAATTACTCTTAAGTCTATACCAACAGGTCTCCCATGAACACTTTAAAGCTCCAGTGGCAGCTGTTAATACTAAAGGGACTCAAGTCAAACTAAGATAGATTCTTGAAGCAAGAGTCAGTCGATAGCTCTGAACAGACTAAAACATGCTTTCTGCAACACTCAGCTACTCTGCTTTATGGGGCTTTGACAGCAACCCCGTCTGGAATTGCTCTACACTGAGATTGCTACGCATAACTGATGACCACTTAGCAAAGGCATTTTGCATTTACCAACCTGACAGGCTTTACCTAGCTGAGGAATTACAGACGGAGTGAAAAAGACATGCGGATGGAAACAGTTGTCTTTTGAGTCTCGATACATTTTGTGTGTGAGCGAGCGAGGGAGACAGCCTCCTCTTCAGAGTTGAAAGTAACAGAATGAGAGCAAGACAGAGACGGACGAGGCAGATACCCACGTCAAACAGCTCAGGTCAGCTTTCAAGGCACTTTAACAAGGCTGGCTGTCTGTTACAGTAGTAGTCGGACTAGCCTTAATAGCCGGCCTTTGTCAGATCCTCCCAGCCTGTGTCAGACTACCAGCCTACAGAGATCACTCAGACGGGCTGGAAACATTGACAAGCAGAATCCAGAGTCGGAATTAAAAGACTGACTACTTGGCCATTGTTGTTGTGCTGTAACAGAAAATCCAACCAAAAACATGGTGTGAAGCTCACATCATTATACCCCAGTACAAAAGAATACATTTCATGTTTCAGGAACAGCCTGATATGGATTGAAAGGATAAAATTGTTAAAGCAGCTCTACGATCAAGGTTATCACATAAACTGAAATTATTTAATGAATCCCAAAGCATCTCTAAATGGATCCACTGCCTGCTTTCATTCACAGCTGTCAGGACTGCACGGATGTTACATGGTAAATATCATGTTAGCACATTTGTGAAATTTATGACTTTTTCATATATTTCCTCAAAGTGACATGAGCAGCTTGTTCAAGCTAAATACATATTGTTACATAGGGCCCAATAGACCAAGGGGTACTAACTTTTACTTTAACTAACTCTTTTCTGTAGTTCAAGGGGGAAAAAATAAAAATGGTCAAAGCATCTACTGCTACATAGGCATTGCCAGTTTATTCAAACCATCATCGATCATCAATTCAATCAAGTATTGGTCCAAGGCTAACCCCTTTCCATAATTTCTGCACAGCGAAACGACCAAAAAGAACTCATGACAAAAATAATTGTAAGGCCGTAGAAGTATTTCTACTTGAAGAGGCTATGCATATTAATTAGAAATACTTAAAATAAAATATATTCACCACTGCAGCATGGACAAAAGCAGTGGCTAAAGTACAAGCAGCTTTGAGAGAAGCACTCAGCCTCCACTATAGTGTTTACGAGAGACCAAGTGAAGTTTGGCTACTGGTATAGAGCGGACCCTCTCTCCTGGTTGTGATAGGAATGGAGAGATGGGAGAGGACGACTGAAGGAGTGTGGAGATACAAGATAGGGTATAAGAGGATGTGTGCCCTCAGTCAATTGAAAAGCTGTCAGGTTGCAGGCGCATACAAGCTACAAGCAAGAGATAAGAGGCAGCTCTGTCTCTCTAGCTGCTTTCCTCTTCACCTCTCCTGCCCTCTTTTTCCCTTGTTATCATCTCTCTTTTACTCTTTACTTCACCACCACACCAGTATTAATCAAGCCGGTAATGGTAAAGCAGTCTGTTCAGGAATTCTGACCCTCTGACATGTCAAATGCCATTTCCTGCCTCAATAGATAAGGATGGACCTGTTTACCTCGCAGTCTCTCGTTCTGCCTTCAGAGCATCAAGGTTCTTTAGGGACAATGAGAATCATTCCACTTGTCTTACTCTATCATCTCATTTTCTCATCATACAACCTGTCCAACTTTAGGCAAATATTTGTTCAGTTTTAAAACAGCTGAATTCCAGCAAACAAGCATGTAATGGGGGGAAAGTAAGGATTAAAGGTAGAATGGGTTGTATTATGTCTTTTAATAGGGGGGATGAAGACATGATCAATCAGATTTGAACGTATATGTAAAATGTTGGTCTGGGACATCCCTTCTTACCACCAACACAAGTCTAGTATCAAGTCTTTTATCTTTCCAAGCTACTTGTGACTTTGTAGAAGCATCCCACATACCTCTTCTCAAAAACAACAGCAACCTCCTTGACAAAATAGCTTATACAAAAACTTCAGTAGAGTTGTAGGGGGAAACGAGGACAGAGTGTTTAACAGAATATCTAACACATGATGTTAATCCTGACAATGTATGCTCAAGTTGTTCAGAGCTCAGAGAGCTGCCAGACTCCAGGAACAGAAGGCAGACACAGATAGACAAAGTGCAGAGGTTTAATAGTTGGTTATATGTGCGGGATGTGGATGGCTGTCCTGAAAATTGTGTAGGACCTGATAATAAGGCGTTTCTTGTAGGGCTTTTCCTTTTTGAAGAACGCCAGTGGCCATGCAGTGTCTATACAAATCAAACATTTTTAATGCACCCATGACTTAGATGTATTTTTAGTTATAGTATTTATATAATAACTAACTAGTCATGACAAAAAACATGGTATTTGTGCTGGTCAGACTGTTGTAAAAAAAAAAACAACAACCTGGATCTGAGTCACATATGAGCAAAAAATCAGATTTGGGTTCCATTTGCCTGCAATCTGAAGGTAGCCATAGTTGAATTAGCTTCTGTCAACACGAAAAGAACTTTACCACTGGATCAAACACTTTTACTTAACCACTTATATTTAAAGAGACATTGAAATATGCAATTGTTTCAGTTATTGACAATGAATTACGCTGGCATTGACAAATGCCAAAATACAGGACAGACTATAGTCATACCATCCAGCCATGAATCCATTTCCTTCTACTTCTGGGCCCAACGGGAAACACAAAAGATGCATCTTAATCATATGTCCAAACCACCTCAGCTGGCCCTTTTCAATGGTTCTTTGGAGGTCTGAAGTCCTCATCCTATCTCTAAGACTGAGCCCAGCCACCTTAAGGAGGAAACTCACTTTGGCCGCTTTTATCCACCATCTCATTCTTTCAGCCATTACCCAAAGCTTTTGACCAAAGGTGAGGGTAGGAACATAGATTGACTGGTAAATCACTCTAAACTCCCAGTGTTCTGGTTCAGGACCTGCCTCATTGCTGATGCCACACCAAACCATCTGTCTGCCTAATGCCCCCTTTCCCTCTCACTTATAGACAAAGCCCCAAGATACTTAAACCCCTTCAATTGAGGTTGTAACTCACTCCCAAAGCGGAGTTAGCAATCCGTTGTTTTCCATTAGTAAACCAAGGCATTGGTTCTGGCACGGCTGACTCTCATCCTGACCACTTCACACCTATGTCAATACTAACACAACATATGCCCAGTGTGTTAGCAAACAAAATGTGCAAACTTCCACCAAACTTGTGTTGCATCCCTCAAGTCAGTCACAATATTGGATTCTCTTCATTATTTCTCCTTGGAGGCTACTGTCTTTGAGATGCTAACAAGATTTTCTAATTAGCTGCCTGAAACCCAGTACAGTAACCAGTACTTTGTAGCTGACAGGATAGAAATAAAATGGCATGTCGGACAAACAATGCTTCATATGTTCAGCCAAAGCCATTAAGTAAAACGCAAAAAAAAAAGAAAAACATCACTGTTACTCTGATAGATGCATGGTTTAGAGATGATAAAAGCATCTCCGTTATCAGGCTCCTAGCTTTGCCAGAGGCTTTTGTAGTTGCTAGTGTGTTTTGTGTCTTTTCCATTTTCCAATTTCTCCCCTTTTATTTCTCTCTCTCTTTGTCTCGGTAAGCTGGTCTGCGTGGTCCAGAAGTCTGAGGCCTCTGTGTTTTTCGTCCGCCTCCGCCTTCGCTGCTGGAGATTAAAAATAATGGGCAGCACCATTAATTAAGCGACTAATCTTACTGTTTATGTTTTGTCATATTTACCACTCACAGATGCGTGGAGAAACTCTCCCAAAAACGACTGCTCCCGCACGCATTAAAATGCTTTCGCTGCACATACACACATTAACAGCAACAGCAAGCCATACGCAGCTGGACGGGCTGTCAGGGACGCAGCTTTACCTCGTTCCATCTAAAAAACCAAGGCCTCCCCCTCGCCCTCTCTCTCTCTCTCTTTATTTATTTATTTCTGTAAGCGGCTCAGTTAATATTGTTGATTTAAGACCTCACCTTCAATTTGGTGTAGCATGTGGACAGAGCTTTAGCTTTTGCTGCGGCTGAGCCAATTTTCTGCTTCAAGCTTCTTTAATAAACCACGCAGCACTATCAGGAGGCTTTGGCTTCCCTGATGAAGGCCATTTATTTCAAATTAAAGGAGAGTTCCTTATCTTCGGTGGCCTCAAACGGCGAGAGAGATAAAGATGGCGCGCTTTGGTGTCCTCTCCGTGTTGTTAATGTGATGAGAGAAAAGGAGGGGGTTGAGTGAGGGAGAAGTAAGAAAGGAGACAGAATTGGATAGAAGACAGAGACAAAAAGTGGGGAAAGACAGATTAAACAGGCAAGATAAACCATTGGAGGTAGTGTGGGGGGAACGGAGTAATCTGATAGGCTGTCATCTTTTTTAAAATGGTCTTGTGAGAGAACACCAAAGAATGCTTCATTCCTTTCCTTTCATCGTTTTATCTCACTTCCTTCCGTTATATGTTTTTCTATCCTTCTCTGTTAATTTTCCTCTTTAACCCCTATCATCCTTACTTAGATAAACTCAGTCACTGCATCCATGATACTGTTGCTGAAGATAAAATGTGTGTGTGTGCCTGCGTGGATATGGATACGCTGTAATTGAAACGCGGGGGTCAGCTCTCCTCCGTGAATCAAAGCCAAAAAGACCCTTTAATTTGGCTTTCAATTAAATCTGGAGTTAAATGCTCCTCACAGAGGAAGTGTGTGTGCAGGGGCACAGTGTAGTGGGGACTGGCGCGGCGGCATGCAGGGAGGTTTGTGTGTGTATGTGCTGTGCACAAGTTTGTAATGCTGTCATGTTTACGGAATACTACAAAGTGTGTGTGGGTGTGTAAATGTGTGCATGTGCCTTTTCTATACCGACGTGGGTGTACATAACTCACTTGTCTCTGCTTCAATCAGTCAGAATCCATTACAGCGAGGCACCCAGGCAGCAGGCCTGTCATAGTTAACAATCATGCAGATAGACAGGCAAAGACCAATTATAATACAGCCCACATATCAAATTAAGCATGGCGGATTCAGTCTCTCAAAGCACTCTTTTCTGCTGTATTTGATCAGAATGGTCCTGCCTACTCAATTAAATATGATTTAGCACTAATTGCATGATTTCCAATGAAGCACGTACCATACACACCATAGGTTGTTAAACAGGTTGCAGTGGGGGAGGTTGCTAATTGTTTTTTGTCTTTGTATTGCCTCATGTGATCACACTTTTTGTTTTTTATGCATTTCTTTTCTTTTTTTTTTCTTTTTCTTTCTTTTTCTTTCTTTTTTCTGTTGTGGCTATAGCACACATGACTGAAGCCATGAATTGTACCAGCAATACAGATCTTTTAAAGTCATACATATTTCAAAGCACATTTTCAGTGGCCATTCTCAAATTTGCTGTTAGATATTTCTCACATTCATTCA
>JAOWBC010001714.1:3992553-4007717 GCA_028566105.1 Hypoplectrus providencianus
GGGAGAACCTGCAAACTCCATACAGAAGTGCCCAGACCGGGATTCGAACTCGCGACCCTCGGCACCAAGCACTCTTGCTGTAAGGCATGAGTGCTAACCACTGCGCCACTGTGGGGCCCTATTTCTCACATGTAAACCAGAAAGTAATCCTTAGATATTATTGATTGTTCTGCTGGGACAAGGTTGAACCAAATATAGACTGACCAAGTGTCAACTCCAGTCTCAGGAGGTCATGCCAATGTGGACGTGCCTTTAACTTGTGTTCTATCAAACTGTCAGTAGTAGGCAGCTCTACCAATTCCAAAAGGAAGTCAATTGGTTCTTTATTTTTTTACCTCATTAAATATTTTCCTAATGGGTTATTGGCTTAATCACTAGCTTCACCTCTTTCTCAATACAATGTGAGATTAATTTTCTAAATGATGGTCCAATTATAATGGAAAATAGATAAGCAGGGTCAACTTTAGAGCAGGGCTTTCATATTATTGTTACAGACATACTGCAACCTGTAGAAGGTAAAACTCTTTGTGTGTATTTTGGTGCTGTTTAGTAATTGGCTTACAATTTTAAAACTTCACTGACTATTCAATCTAAAATAGCTCAAAGTTCTACTTAGGGCAGTTGTAGGACACAGAAAAAAATTAATTTCAAACCCCAAAAGGAATGTATGTGTAATATTAACTTTCCATCTACTTTGTATTGGTCTCCACCAAAGCTGAAGGGGAATATCTGCCTCTTCAGTTGCTTCATGTTCCATTATGTTCACCAGCTAGTTGCAAACTAACTTTAAATCAAAGATGAGAGCTGTTTTACATCTACCACTGGTTCAGTTGCCATGGTTCAGGTCCATTTTCACATCCACATATTTCTTCTTTTTCTGGATGAGCTGGTTGTTTGTTGATTTGTTTTTTAGTGGTGTACCCATTGTATTATCAGTATTTATAATGGCCATCAAATCCAAGTCAAAGTGATGTGTGAAACTTTGATCCACAGTTCGTTCAAAATCTGTGAATTTAACCCATTTGGTCAAATTTTGAAGCTTTAGATGTTCATGTTTAGTTTCATTGATCTTTTAAAGAGGTTTTGTTTTGTTTTTCAGTCTGCATAATTCATTTGCAAACTCATTTGCAGATCAAATTGTCTCCAACAGTGAGAGAGAAGGGATTTCATGTTACTAGATGTTTTTCACATTCATAACTCCATTTTCCTGTATCTCTGTGCCTGTCTCTGTTTTTTTAGGGCTCGCAATACAGACCCAGTGTGTACTGGCCTGCAGAGCCAGATTTTATCTTGCTACAGGGAAAACAGGGACCAAACCCTAAGGTGTTCAGACCTGGCCAAAGAATACATGCGGTGCATCAATGCTGCGAAGAAGGTGAGTGCTCTCTTTTTACATTTGGAATTCCAGGGATAATCCAAAAGGTTAATATGCCAAAGTATTATCACAAATTGCATTCATCTGTGTGTTGACAGTTCATGAATTTAATAATCTAAATCCTAGGTAATACCTCAATTGGGAAGATTACTTTCTAAAGCCAAATCAAATTGGCAAATAATAATAATTCTTTACTTCACATGGCTCCTCAAAGAATCAAGGATGCGTGGAAGTTCGAGACATAACAATCCAGTCTGACTGCTGGCTTTTGATGTTTCCCATGGAGAGAGATGATGTTATTTTCAGAGCAGCACTCTGTCTGATGTAAAAGAAAGAAATTCATTTTTCTCATGTTCTCAAGATTATTCTGGGGGAGTTAAGGACCCAAAAAAATCATATTGATAGGATTCTGAGTGCTGTCACTTTAGGTTTTTACACAGAGAAAAATCTTGTCATTAGAAAAAGCTTTCAGAGTGAGTGTCTGATGTAAAAGTATGAAATCCAAGTTCTCCAGTGCTACCAAACTTGTTTTCCTACCAATGCTGAAAATGACACCTTTTCAAAGGCAAACATAGTTTGGTTTGCTATGACATAAGTCCTCAGTCGCAATTCGGCTTGTCACTGCAGCCTTCACCCTTTGGTTCTAATTTTAGGTAGTTGACGGGCACAAAGTCATTTAAAGTAAGTGAGAAAGAAAGGCAGCAAGACTAGGCATTTTTCTGACATTAATTACCCTCTTGATATTTTCTGGATATGGCACAACATTGCCGTTGATATATGGGTATTACGGCTTGAATAAAATAAAATTCCTGAAAGAAGACTTGATTTAAAGTAAACAAGACAGAGCCTCCCAGCCAGATGCAGCAATAATGTCTGCAGTCTCCTCTTTAGAATTCTAGAAGAGTATAAAAGCAGAAGTCATGCACTGTCAAGAGTAAATATGATTATATAATCCCAAGGCTCCTTTTGAGGGTGAAAACCTGTCTTTCAAAACCAGTTTCTCATCATTGCAAATAAAAGGACATACTGTTTTTGCTGCTGATGGTGTGAACGTATTTTATGATAGTTGATGTGAAATGTACAGTGTTGTTGTGCTCTTGGATGTTGTGACTTGAAGCTTCATGTCTGATAAAAGTTTCAGTGTGTTTCTACATTAAACTTTGTGAGTCTACGGACACCAGTGCAAGCTCGGGGCCAGCAAAATAACACCATTGTGATAATACCTTACTCCAGCAGTCTCTCTAAAGGTCAGTCGTGGGCGACCTCACTTGTTTCAAACAGTGGCCGGATTGTATAGACCAGTGTTTTTCAACCACTGTGCCGTGGCACACTAGTGTGCCGTGGGAGATCGTCAGGTGTGCCGTGGGAAATTATCCATATAGGCTACAGAGTATAATTTTTTAACATTTTTGGCTGGAGGTGTGCCTTGTGATTTTTTCGATGAAAAAAATGTACCTTGGCTCAAAAAAGGTTGAAAAACACTCGTGTAGACTATGAGAAAATGGATGGTCCTACTTCTCAGTTAACTTATTAACTCCTTTAAGTCTTTCATTGCATCATGTTGATTTTTTTAAATAATGTTCTCATTAGTTAAATAATTGATAAAGCAGTGTATACAGCAGGTAGCTTTTCTATAAAGACCTTGCCATATGTTTGTATTTAATTTGGGCCAAATTTCAATGTTGTGTTTGGGAAGTAAAACTTCATACACAGTTTACCTTAACAGTATTTCACAAATAGATTTAATCATATTGTATTATTGTCTGATAATCTTTAACTAAACCCCTAAAAAGAGTTTGACTATTTTGGTCAATTATGTGCCCCCCTTTAACAATACTAATTGGTGTTGTGTTATGTATCGTTGGATAGCCTGATTATTCCCCTTTACAACAAAACCTTGCTGCAATATTCTTCTGTTGGTGTTCATTCCTGTTTGAGGTGCTCTGTTGATTGGATTATTGCACTCTCCAACATTAATTAGAAAGTGACAACACATATTGACCATTTTTACATTTTTTAATTGTATACCCTCAGAGACCTCAGTCGCGTGTGGAAGAATCATATGCTGACAACTCAAATAAAAGTGATAACCAACAGGAGAAAATTGCAGGGAATTTTGGCACGTTTTTGGGGGAACTACCCACTCCTTCCACAGAAGCACAATCCTTACAGGTTGTACCTTGTAAAGGTGACTCTTGGGACTAATGTGTGGAGAAGTATTTGGCCAAAATAACAGTTGAAAACTTTTTTGAGGGGTTCATGGGGGTCTATAGACGAAGCAGCAAACTTTATGAAATTTTTTTAAGGTGATTGCGGTTTCATGTCACTTACTGATGCAATGTCAACTTAGTTGATGTCTTTTTATCTAGTTTTTTTTTTTGCAATAGAGCTGTCTTTGTCTTTAAGAAGTCAAATCAGGTTGTAAACTCTGTATTCACTGAGTCAAAAGATCATGCCTTTTTTCCTTCTGTTAACTTTTTTTGTATTTTATCTGGGGTGAACAACAGTTAAGTGCGGCTCCTTATGCATGCACTTAGAAAAATATATCCTTTGTACTTTCGCTTTCAGCATTCCACATTCCCCATTCCTCAATTGGATCTGCTGCTGTATTATTCAAAAGCAAAGGCAAGTTCCTCTCCTCAAGTATGTGCATCGCTGCAGCAGTTTTAAGTTACAAATTCACAGAAAGTTAGAGGGAAAAAAATGTGAGCAGGAGGAGGTTGGAGGACAGAATACTGGAAGCTTGCCCTTCCAAAGTTAGTACAGTAGAGGCATTTGAAGGTGTAGCTGCTCATCAAGCACCCGGACAACGTATTCCGCTGTCTCATGGTGCTCTCTGCTCACATCTCCTCTCTGTTGCTCAGGGGCACTGAGGCTTCCCCTGGCATACAGTAATACAGCATGTGATAATCAGCTCGCTGAAACCTGATTCCTCTGCTCTTGTAGTGTGTGCGCGTGTGTGGCTGCCTGTACGTGTGTGCACTTTCGATTGCATCTGTAGCTGTGTATCAGTCTTGTTTAAAGCCCATGCAGACACAAACACACTTTCACTTTCATATTCACAGACACACTGCTAAACCTAGATTTGTGTTCTTGTATTTTTACACTTTCAAGATCCAAATGTCCTCACATGCATCAGCAATGTATGTGTGTGTGTTTCTGTCTGTCTGTGTGTGTGTGTGTGTGAGAGAGAGAGAGAGAGAGAGAGAGAAAGAGAGAGAGCTTTTTCATCATATTAGCTGGTGTGAGATAACGAGGAGTGAAGTGAAGACTCTTTGAAGACTGTCTTTAAAAGAGCACAGCAGATCATACACAATATCTTTATGTATGTATGTGTGTGTGCGCGTGTGTGTGAGGCGTGTGGATAGCTCGCTACATTGCAGTCTGCTTTAACCTACACATCAAGGTCTTTCCTCCTGATTAGCCCCTGAGGCATCTCCCTGACTTTCACCCAATTTGAGCATCAATTTGAAAGTTTATAAAGTTCTTCCTCCATTATGTCTTTAGAAGCTGTCACAGTGTGGTTATCACTGATGAGTTGTTTTTTTTTGTTTTGTTTTTTTCATGTGGAGTAGATGGTTTATAGGCTGTGAATTAACCTTCCTACGCAGAGCTAGTTAGTGATCAATGCTAATTAATACTATTGTACTATGACCGCTCTCTGGGACCATTCATCCCAGAAGACTTAATTAGGTTTCTTTTCAGACTGACAAAATACTTACATGAAAACCTGTTTAGGAATAATGATACAGAATTTTAAAATGCTATATAAGGACATCATTTTCAATAATTGTTTTTGTTAAACTACCTGTAACTCAGTCACACATGAAGTCAGAGAATGACAGACAGACAGACAGCTCAGTTTCCAGTTGGATGCTGGGATGGCGAATGTAAGAGTTTCACAGACTGACGTAATACGTTGCAGCAAAAACCCTCACTGCCATACAGGTCGAAATTCAGAGCAATTCAAATGGCAACATTCACCCCTCAGTGTTCCGTCTCCTTTTTCATAGAGAATTAGGGGTGGGGTAATGTGTATTTTTAGGGGGTGAAATGCTGGTCAATCTTCGATGTGTCCAAACATCTGATAGCTGTGAACCTGAGGATTTTTGTTAGGTTTTCAACATTAGTCTCAAATAAAAATTCATAAATATACCAATAATGTAATTAATCAAAATTGTATGAGGGTTTTGAACATCATTATGTGAGTATATGAAGGCCATTCCTATGCTCAGGTATTTCAGAAATTTCTAAGTTGAAACCATTTGTTACCCAAGCTAATTAGATAGCAAGACAATTTCAGCTAAAATGTATTTTTGTCTTCTCAAAGGTTGAGAATTATGTTTTCTCAGTCGCTCAATTGGAATCTTGAAAAAAATTATTTGGGGCGTGGCTGCCTTTAATTGATAGGTGGCTAGCACTTCGAGATGTCATCAGGAGAAGTGAAACAAAGATTGTCCACAGCTCTGTGAACATCTAAACAGATGTGAACTTTTTGATAGGTTTGGTCTCAGAAATTTGACCCTTTCACAGTGTTTTTTTTCACTTAGTGAGAGTTTATCAGAACTGTATATTTCATTTTATATTGTCTTGTTCAGCTTTCCCTCTTATTTTAAGACTCACCAAGGATCCAATGGTCAGTTTTGTCAGTCGTGTACTTTTGTTTTATTTTGCAAATGAATCACTTCAAAGGGTTTTTATTAATGCTGAAGCTAAAATTACCGTCAGATCCACCCCTCGTATCTCCCTAGTCCAAATATGGTCTGTTCCTAGTTTTCAAAACCAAGATTGCAAATTTCAAAATGAAAGATGGTGACGAGTGTAACGCTGAACGAGATGCCTCAAACGGGCAGTCCACAACCCAAAAGGTGACGTCACGGTGACTACGTCGATCATTTATGTAGTCTATGAATGGAAGTGGTCCATTTTTCATCTCAACAATTAAATTGTCACACATTTGTTCCTATTCTTAACACCAAATATGTAAGGATGTAACAGCGCATCGCAGGGCAGATAACAATTTTTTCAGTGCTCTGCCATAAATTATAAAAAAAAAACATCCAGCCATCACACACATTTAGAAACATACTGTGAGGAACACCATAGAAATATATAATTAGTATATAGTTTCAAGCGTTTCAAGCATGGCTTTGGGACTGGTCCAGACATCTCTGCCTCAACTCAGCTAGTTTTAGGCCATGTTTATATGTTTATTTTAAAATTATCAGTTGTATTTTTTTTTCATGATTAACATTGGACAATGATGAGACTGGGCCTAAAGCAAGAATGTTTCTTTTTCTCCTTTAATTGGATATAAAGTGTTTTTTGATGTGATAAAAAATTATTTGATGAATGTTTAATAAGATGAAATAGGAGTAAGAATAGTTCTCTTCTTACAAGAGCTTATGCAATTAGAATTCATTTACACACAAACACAAATACCATCAGATGTTGTTTTCTATGGGTAGAATACTGGAAAGGAATGATGGTAAAAACAGATCCCACCCAGCCCTGTGGCTAATCATGTGCTTCAGTCTGAATCCAGGCTGAATCCATTTTTGTTTCTCTGCTTTTCTAACATCATAAGAGAGAATTGCATCAAAGTATTCTTTATTCATTTTAATCATTTAAAACAAATGTTTGAGTCCGACGAACCGTGGGGAAATATTGATGCTGTGATAATTCTACTGTGTGCGTTTAATATAAGCCAAACATCGTTTCCTTCTCTTCTTTGTAATGCATATTAAATGATTGCATCTCAAGAAAAGTCAGTGTGCTGCGAGCCTGGGGAAAATTTGTTTTCATTTTAGTTTTGATTTTATTTATAAGCACGCTTGATGTGTGACGTCTTCTGTATTGCTAATATAAGTTTTTAATCCTTTGGAAAAAAAAAATAGAGTGGCTTGGACTGACGGAGAGAGACTCAGCTTATTTAATTAATCAAAATTAATAATGAAATGGAATGAGAAAGCCTCGGAGGGGAGAAAGCAAACAGATGATGTCTTTTCATTCCTGAGCTATTAAATGAGTGAAAGAGGACTTCATTGGGACTGAATGTGGTCCAGTTCTTGTTTCGTCTTCCCAGACTCACAGAAGCGACTGTGATGTGTTTTGATCAGTGTCGCAGCGGGTCAGTGGACAGGCCTGCAAACCACAGACGTCCGCCTGCTGGGCTACGCTACCATCTTTATGTGTGCATGTGTACATGCGTGTGTGTTTGATGGCAAATGAGGGGAGGATCCCACAGGGCCGCAGAGCCGGAGCAGACAACCTCCAGTCATTATCCTCTGGGAGGCTGAGCCTGACGTGGGCACTGCTACATGTAACACATACAGTGTCCAGACACTCGGTGGGATTCTCTAGTCATTTATCTGCACTCTCAGATGGAACTACATACACATCACACGCGCGCTGTTTATATGCCTGGTGGGATTCTGAAGTAATTTAGCGCCAGTCTCAGAGAGAGCCGGGCTGTGATGCTGATCAATGTCACAGGCTTGGCTCACAATGGAGAGGGGGCAGAGGAGAAACACAGTGAAAAATGAGAGACAGCGGCGGAGAGGTAGAAAGGAGATTTGGAAAAGTGGAGAAAATACCTGGACTGAGAGGAAAAAGAGCAGGTGAAGGATTTACAGGGAGTTAAAAAAAAAACAAAAGAGAATTGAAAATACAGAGAGTGTTGCAGCGCCATGGCAGATCACAGATGTATGTGGAGCTACTGCGAGGTCAGGATCTGGCCAGCTGCAAGTTGAGACCTCAGAAACTTTAAACGGCGTTATTTTCCCCTTCAGCAAGGCCAACTACTGAGGCACACACACACACTCCAACAGATATATACAGAGCCCTGCTGTAGAGTGCAGACACACCAGGCTTTGGGTCTAATACCAAGGGAGTTACTACTAAAGTTAAAAGCTGCCTGTAAGAGTGAGAGAGCGAAACAGCACCTAAACGAGAGAAAAAGAAAAGAGGCAGAAAAAAAGAGAGCAAAAAACTTTATAGAGTGCTGAGGAGCATCCGTGATCGAAAAGGAGATTAAGAAGGTGGTGTTTGTCAAGAGTTATTGGTCGCTGTAATCTGGCCATGAAGCAACTACACTGCAAGAAATGAGGGCGTCCAAAGTCCTCTTTCTGCGCAGGGGAGGAATGCATCATTGCTGTCACATATAGGTTTTTTCCCCCAAACCAGCAATGTGTTGAAGATTATTCTGTCAGTCACATCACTGCAAGTTATTGTCTTTCGCATCCTCATGCTGTAAATGCTTGCAAAGAGATTAGTGTGTCACTTTGGCCAACCTCAAAAACCATCAGCCAGGGGCGGATCTAGCTGTCTGCACAATAGGGGCAGAGCTTTCTTGTGGTGTCCTTGAGAGGACTCTATTAATATGGCAGGAAGGTGTGCCACTTTCAATGCTGCTGCCGCAAAGGATTGTGGGGCATCAAATTCTCCCTTCCTGTCATGAAGGTGGGGACCCCCTCTTGGCATTGGAGGCTTTTGCATGTATTCGTGGAGCCTACTCCTTGTCGTAACTATAGAATGATTGGGGGCCCATTTATGGTCAGCCTTAGCAATCAGCGATCAGCATCAGCATGCCAGCTTCAGCTCAGCTTCAACAGTTCAGCTCTATGGGCCAAGGTTCAAGGTTCTGTTGTTCTGATCAGCAGAAATGCTTCTAACACTTCCTCTTGGCCTAGGAAAGGAGAAAGTCATTGAAAGACTGGAGTGAAAATCCAGAGATGACATCTAGGACTGGATTGTTTCTCTGCTTGTGAAAATCATACAGACTGTTTACCTGATTGGAAGCAAAGTCCAATCAAACATTATTGTTCAATACTGCTCAGAATACATCTTTAACAAAAAAATCTCAATTAATAATAATAATAATAATAATAATAATAATTTAAAAAATCAGCTTTAAAATTTAAATTCAATTCAATTTTTTGAATCTTTTCTGCGTAGACTCAATTTTGAACTTTGTGATTTGGATGTTGCTGGAGGAATTATTTTAAAGAACAAACCAATGACTTCTTCATTATACACAAGCTATTTCAATATTGTATCCTATTAATAAATGCATATTTTTTATTCCTGAAACTTTAACTTTAAGACGTGCTCTTAAAAGAGAGATTTTCCACTTTCTATATGAATGCTCAGTCAATGTTGATGACTTATTTAGTCTATTGAATCCATAAATCATTCAGTGTGTGCTTTATTGACCAAGAAAGCTGAGTTCTCCTGCTGCCAACTTTGTTGTTCTCCCAGTATCCATAGCATCGTTGGACCAAAGTTTGTGTGCAATACATCCTGGTCCATGTAGACAGGATTGGCACAGCCTTGCAAGCAGGAGAAATCAACTGTCTTGATCACTACAGAATTCACTGGATAATTCACCTGTTTATTATTATATTTACCATTAACACTGATACGACATCCACATTAAAGAGTGGCAAGTTTCCCTTTAAGGTATGTCCTCTGGGGGCTTTGCAGTAAAACCCAGAGATCACCCATGAACAGTGGCAATATATGTTAGGGTTAATAGTTACTGATTTAGACAATATCAGAGAGAAAAAAAATAAAACGAACAGAGGAAATTAGGCTGAATTTTCCTTTTTCTGGCTGTATCCATAGTTATGCCAACAATAAATGACTCAGAAAAGCATGGCCAATGTGCACCATTTTTTTTAAGTTGTCGAACCACTCAGTCCCTGACAGCTATGATGACGTACAGTAGGGAGTAGGAGGACTTGCTGATGAGATGTCAGATTTGTCAGCTATCATGCTATGAGACATTCTCCAAAATATCCCAGTTCATTTAGATTGACTGCCTTTCCCCTGCATGAGAGGCATTCATTTATGCCTTAATTCCTCCTTTCTTGTGCTTAGCTAATAATTTAGGTTGTGGGAATGTTCAGTCATAGCCAGTCATGCCATCCAGGGCTAGAGGTAGGCAAGGAGCTAAAAATGACTAATGATGTATTATGTCAATTGTCCATCAGGAGCCACTTATCTCATTCAACATAGACATTTTCCCGGAGAAGTAAAATGGGAACTTGAATCACAATCTTATTCTATCTGAAATTTAATTTTCAGAGTCATCAGATTCCTTCATATATCTGTTTAAAAACATCATCCTCTTAGTGAACCATCTGCATAATTGAACAAAATCCACACCAACACACCTGCAAGGAATCATTTTCAGGTTTCCAATGAACATTAAGCTATTTTTCATCTAACCAGGACCTTCCTATGCCACGGTTCCTATGAAGCCAACATATATATGTAATTATTACCCTCTGTCTCTGCTCCATATCAACCAACTAGACAGATAGAGAAGAGGTGGAGGTACTGGTGAAGGATCTAGCACAGACCTAAACTACAGAACCTGGAACTTTGGTTTAGACCTACCTACCTGAGCAGTGTGAAAATGCATGTTCAGCAAATCATCCCATTATCAGAACCAGAAACAGTGCATACACCTTGATGAGTGAGGCTGTGTCTCAGAGATATGTTTATTCAGTTCCTTAGTGATTTTTCTTTGGTGATATCAATGTACTGCACTGCAATATACTTGGGAGTGTTAGCAATGTTCTGCCCCTCTTATTTATGTAAATAGGGCGTGGGAAGAGTGCCTGAGCTGGGCAGATTTGTAGTTAATGCAAACTATTTTTCCACAGAGGGATGGTATAGAATTTTTAGGAGCAGTGTTGTGATGCAGCCTGTTTTGCAGGAGCCTGTGTGCAGTTTCTGAAGGCATGCTTAGTGTGCAAATATGATTCCCTGTGGATAGCACACCAGAAGATAAGGGGAAAGAGAAAATAGTTTCATCAAGTTTTGATAAGTCCATTCTCAAAGGAAAACCCTATCGACAATACTGATATACTGATAACAAATCTGTATCTGTTGCCGATCTGAATGCACACTGACTTTTGCAAAGCCAGTGACTCACAGCGGTATAAAACCTAATATTGATTTCTTTTTTTCTTTTACCTTCAGTTTTATTGTTGATTGAACAGGAGTCATGCCGGTAAAAAGATCACAGCAGCTCAGCTACTCTGCTGGCAGATAACAATATAGACAAACAAAGTGAAGAAAAATACAAAGAGAATACCGAGGACAAAGAGTTGTTTTGATGAACAAAAAACACATGCTGTAGATATATAGAGATCAAGAAACTATTAGATAGGGTCAGTAGATGTGAAAAGCCAATGTGAACATAGATGTGGACATAGATAAAGAAAATCCAGGAAGAAGATGGCTTTGCTTAAACCTTATAAGTGAAAAACAATATAGTTAGGTCAAAAGTGAAAGCTTAGGTTACAGACTAACAGGCAGAGGCTAGAAATAAGTTTAATTTAAGCCAATACATGTACATGTTGCCCGATATGCACTGATATGTTGTTTTTTGCGGAAAACATATCTGGAGGTGATTCAGAGATGTCATCATGACATAGTTCGGCCAGCAGAGAGATAGAAAAAGGAAAAAAAATCACTTGATTAAGGAACTTAAAGAACAAAATTTCTTTTTGGCCCATCCACCTCTCAATCCACCAAACCTAAACAGACCTTTGTTCTTTTTTTTTATATTGGGTCTAATGGAAAGACCAGTACATGTCATGCAGCCCTAAAGGCTTCATCTCAATGCATGCTCAAGAGGAGCTGCTGAAGTTCAAAGTGAGCATCATAATGAGAACGAAAGGTGATTTAAGGGAATCTGAACGTGGCATGGTTGTTAGTCTGAGTATTTCACAAACTGATAATCTAACAACCATCTCTAGGGTTCACAAAGAATGGTCTAAAAGAGAAAATATCCAGTGAGTCTTGATGCCGTGTTGATGCCAGAGGTCAGAGGTCAGACTGGTTCAACTGTAACTCAGATAACAACTCATTACAACCAAGGCTTGCAGAAGACCATCTCTGAACACACAACACGTGCAGCTTTGAAGCAGAGAGGTTTCAGCAGCTGAAGATCATTGAGTGTATGCTTGCGAACATTGTTGTTTCTCATGGACAACATGTGTTAATGGATGACTAGAGGGCACAGCAGAGAGGTCAGACCGTAGTGCACAGGATTTTCAGGATATTAATAACAAACATGGCAGCACTACAGGGGGCTACTTTGTTGTACATTCTGAGATCAAAAGTGACAGCAGAGCCTTCGTAGCTGATATGTAAAGGTCTTACATCAAGCATGTGGTGAAAATGGCCCATAGTACTCCCACAGTGCCCTTCCATTCATGTGTTCATTATGTCTTGTGGATGCAAAGTGTTAATTTGCACAGCCCCTCCAAACAGACACAGGAGATGCAAAGCAGCCTTTATGTGCACACAAACACATAGTTAGAGAGTATATATTCAGTCAGAATATACAAAACAGTGAGCCTTGTTTATCGGTACCCGAAGCCAAGGGCTGTGACAAAACTCAATATAGGACGAAATGAGAGTGACAAGGGCTGGTAAAGTTAAGAAGGCAAACTTTGCGATAAGCACTGTTCATTGCTGGAGAGACACTAAAAACAAAAATACAAGAGAAATGAATGTGAAGAAAAAAATATTGAAAAAAAAAATGTAGAGAAAATATGAGTAGAGGGGAAGAAAAACATTGTGCTTTGTAACCATGATGGTAAGAGAAATGATGAAGAGGAGGAGGCGGAGGCGGTCGAGGGATGGAGGGATGATTGGAGATGGGAGTTGCGGCTCTGAGAGAGAAAAATGGAGGAGATAGACTCGGACAGATGGACTAGAGGGGAGAGGCGAAGCATGAGAGAGGGGAGAGGATTATGGGAGAAAAGGGTGAGACTATGAGGTGATGCTGAGTGGTTATGGAGGAAAGGTTAGAGATGGACAGAGTGGAAGAAATGCAGAGAGAGAAAGAGATGGCAGGCCCCTTGGCACTCAGCACTAATGAAGAAGAATGAGGGGTTTCAGCTGCTTGCTGGACCTGCTACTGACCCCACACGTACAAAGTTTCATACACACTTTCACTTATGTACTTCTCAATTTTTGACACGGAATTTATGAGGCGAACAAGTAGTCAAACTCAACATTCACCTCATTGCTATGCGTGAATAAATATTACAAAGTGTCTAGTAGCTTTCTTTAAACCAAGCCTAATTAGGGAACAGAGTTTCAATTTTTATATTTGTACTGAGAGAACCCGTCTCAGATTAAAACTCAGGCATGGGAGTTTCACACCGAGCTTTTTAAATTAGTGTTGGTTGCTTTAATTGGGGCTAAAGTCTTGCAGTGTTTTTATATCTTTTTTCAAAGTGCAGAACTTTCTACAAAGTTGATGTACCATGGAGGAGATAACACTTTTTATCCTTTGACATTCTATTTATGACTCTGTGCTTTAACCAATGCAACTTCCTGCCCACTGGAGAAACCAGTGAAAAATAAAGAAATAAATTTAAAAAAACTTGCAAGAGAAGATATCTTAATTCTTTACAAATTGTTCAGTCGTAGTTTTCCGCTGTTTTTGCAAAGGCAATGAATTGAATTAAAAAGGTAACGTACATTTGCCACACATTTTTGTCAGATTCTTATTTCTCCTCTGCTCTCAGTTGAAGGTCTGTTTGTGCCTCATTAGCTGTGACTGCCTACAGACAAGAAAAGAAAAGAAAAAGCTTGAAGGAATCTTTTAACTTTTTTTCCACCCCAGCTCACACTGTTTTTTGTGTGAACAAAAGTTGACTAAGACTTGCCATAACACAGTGGGAAAATGCAGTGATGAAGGTCTATTGACCTAAAGTTTTCTTTTCCATCTATTTTGTATTCGTCAAGTACAACCAACATTCGTAGAAAGTAAAGACGCTGTATATGATGTAAAATAAAGCAGAATGTGAATGTTCCTTTTTTTCATTTGGTCAAAAACAGGGGCAACAAAACACCGGAAAAGTTGAAGAACATTCCAGATGACAAACATTCCTTAGGTCAACAGAATAACTATGAATAAAAAATGTGACGTGGTCTGACAAGCCCATATTTCAAATTGTATGTGGAGATAATGGACGTCATGTCCATGGCTGAAAGGACGATCCACATTGTTACCAGCTCCGGCATCAGGAGCCGGAATCTGTCATGGTATGGGATTATGTTAGTGAAGGCACATCTGTAAAGGCTCTGTGGTGCTGCTGAAAGGTAGATACAGATTTTAGAGCAACATTTCTTGCCATTTCCCTTTGGACATGAAATAACAAGATCTCCAACCAAAACACCCGAATAGGCCCTTTGTCAATACCACCCATAACATGTGTCACATATGAGCTTTTATCAAAATGATCTGTAGTAGTAGTAGTTACAGGGTGACATGAGCCACAGAAGTTTATAAAAAGAACTTTACATACAAAGTTGTTGAAACAATCGTACAATTGTAGTTGTACAATCTATTGTTAAAAGTCTTTATGACTACATGAGCAAGATGGCGCTGGAGGACAGCTTGAAGCAAAAATATAAGTCGTATGTTGCTGCCTGCACAAATAACCTATATTGTTGTGTTTGAGTGGCGACCAGTCTCACATTAAGCTATGAAAGGGAAAAAAATGAAATGAAAAATCTCAACGTGAAACAGGAGCAAAGCTTGATTAAAAATGAGAGTGAATCGGTGGTTTCTCTTTGAGTGGCGGAGGAGAGGCCAAGTTGCGTTTTCTAACAGTTATGGTAAGTTCTGCATTATGTGCCAGGCAGAATAAGTACTTAAGGCATGTTAGATGGTTGCACCAATCCAGAGATAATACTGCTTTCACGAAGCTTGATACTCATAACTAGGTTAGCTATGAATCCTGAGATACTGACG
>JAOWBC010001714.1:4007817-4020186 GCA_028566105.1 Hypoplectrus providencianus
CTGCCTCAGTCAGTGTTTTGGTGGTTACTGTCAGGTTGTTTAATCGCTCAATCCAGTATCATGGATTTACAATCAACTGGGTTCAAGGAAT
Organism: Hypoplectrus providencianus; assembly: GCA_028566105.1. NCBI lineage: Eukaryota > Metazoa > Chordata > Actinopteri > Perciformes > Serranidae > Hypoplectrus > Hypoplectrus providencianus. The sequence goes on from JAOWBC010001714.1 coordinate 4,007,909, forward strand.
CTAAGGTAACTCTCTCACTTACCCAGAATTCAGAACTTTTTTCTCATTCATGTCATGGACATGGACATTTCTTGAGAAAAAAACATGAAAACTGCCATTAAATTAATGGGACTTTTTGAGAATGTTATAGGTCCACTACAGATACTTTTGGCCCTCAGAATTAAGTCTTTTAACTTTTACTTTGGGTTGAAATTTGAAACGGAACATATGAAATCTTTTGACACTTTGTATTCATGCAAATAGTTGTTGCTGAAGGTTTTACACTAATCAAATTAATTTAACCTGAATGAAGAATCCTTCATTTTCAGAAATGAATTTCTCCAGTAGTTATTACTTTTTGGCAAACCAAACATTGATCCTGTGTAGCAATATTATTTGTCAATCCCATTTAGAATCAAATCTTTGAATGTTTTATATGCCTGCAATGAATATATTGATTTCACCATAAAAAGGTTTGAAAGAAAATAAAATAATGGTTCTAGGGAAAATATAAAGTCAAAATGTCTTTAAAAAGGGTATTTCAGTTTCAAAACTTTAAGTATAGTCAGTATTTCTTTTATTAATTTTATTACGATTAAACATTAAGTTCAAGCATGTACTTGAATACATGCTGCAAATTATCCTTGGGATTTCTTTGATGATGAGTACAGAAAAAATGAAAGAAATATAAATAATAATGAGGATGTTTTTAGTGTAATTGGTGATTCAGAATACACATTCAAGAATGAATTCAATGCTGGAATTCAGGGAGAGAGTGCCAATATGGAAAAAAACAACAAAAAAAAAACAATCCTGACTAAAAAGTATCTGGAGTGGGTATTTGCTAGGTTGCATACACATTGTGGTTGAATGTTTACTGCTCATACCTCAACCTCAAAACTTTCTTTGAACTTAAGTTCTTATTGATATCTCCCAAATGTTAACACTCTTTTTTTTTCCTTTGTCTCCGTGCATAAAGTGAAGCAATAAATCAATTTGATAAGCATGATTAATTTTTTGTCAAAACATTTTCCGTGACCATACGTAAAAAAAAAATATATATATATATATAACTAATTAACCACGCTTGTTTGAGCTTTTTCCATACTCTGCAGCACATTGGTTCATGTGGCTTTAAACATTATAAAAATTTAAGACTAATTGTGCAATTAAACCACTGTGACTCATTTAGAACATGGAACCACGCTGCCTTTAGTTTGGAGCTGTTCGCTATTGAAGGTTGGCACAGATTCTGCAGCAGTGTGTGGGTGTTCAGTACGTAATACTTTGCTTCCCAATCAAGTCACAGCGCTGATGATTTATTTCAAGCGCAATGATTTGACTCAAAACATATTGAAGGCTGGTAGACACAGAGGGTTTTGTGCGAGTAGAAAGCAAAAACAATACAGAAAAGAAAAGTATTCTGTTTAATTGGGTTTGTTCCAGTAAAGTGAGCATTTGTTTTCATTTGATTGGGATATTGAATTGAATATGATCTACAAATGTAATGGTTCCCAAGACAAGACAATCTCTAAACGCAGGTGATGATGTTCAGCTTTTTATTCAGTAAATTTCTCAGTCCTTCTTTTTCACTGTATGGTAAATGATTTTGGCTGCCACCAATTCATGCATACTTATCAATTGATAGTCACTTCTACACACATCTGAACATGGTACACTTCAGCTGAATGACCTTGAGGGCTTCTTGTGTTGTGTGTTCCTGTGTGCCGGTTCTACATAAGAGTTTAATGCTGGTGTCACAGGTTTCTGACTCACTGAAAATCAGAACATTTTGTAATATGAAATGTTTCCATTCAAAGAACCCAACCTTTTCACTGATGAAAAAAAATGCTCCCTCTAACAGGACACATTATTGCCTTTCTTGTTTAGGTGGACATGAGGAAGACAAGATTATAACTCATTATGGGGATATTTGTTTTTTAAATCCTCCGAAATGTTTGTAAAAGAATAGGGACTTGGTTTGTTTCCAAGTGCACTGGAGTTCAATGCATTCTGGGTTGAATTTGGGCTGAAATTTGACAACACCATGCAAGTGTGCTGGACAGACATGGTCAAATGATGAAGTAATTTTGTAAGACGATCACAGAACAGAGTTACGTGTGGCTACAGATTCTGTGGGGGCAGAATGGTGGCTACTGGATTCAGTAGGACATGAAATGGATTCAGTCAGTGCTGAGTAAAAGTAACAAAAACTCTAACCAATAATGACTTGCTTTGAAAATATGGCAGCTTTTCTCTGACATATTCTGCCAATAATCCAAGGACAGAGCCAACAGCTTGACATTTGTTTGCAATGCTTTGAGTGTGGAAACAAACCAAATCAAATGAAACAATTTTCACCACTTCATACTTCACCATTGGGCCCTCCAGATTTTTTTTTTTAAAGAGATCTTAAAGTCACCAATGGTTCAAACTATGAACCAACACAAACATACATTGAACATGTATCTCTGCCTTCTCAAGGGAAATATTCCAAACACTCACTATATAGCCCATTCCATCTACAGTTTCACATTAATAGGAGGATAGATGATGTTAAATATCAGTGTACAAGTATATTAGTTGATGTGTTGTTCAGAAAAAGTCAGCCTCTGCAACTTGTGTTGTACAACTACCTGGAAGTGTGTTCACATGTTTCCATAACGCATAATGCCCAAGTACACTTACATCACCTCCGAGGGTTTGCAGAAAAGTTTTTGTCAGTTGGTTTATCTGATTGTTCGTCAGTTTGTTTCTCGCTGTAGTCTCTTTTTTATCTATCTTTAATGAATCTTCCTTCATCTGTCAATTTTGTTTTTCTGCCTCTGCTTCCCTTTAAACTAACACCTTTCATCTAGCTCCTACGTCTGTCTGCAACTCTTTTTTTTCTCTTTCTCCGCATCTACTCCACTCTCTTTGTCTCTCTTGTTTTATTCTGTCTTCTCCTATCTGTTTCTCTTTTTAAACCCTCTTTTTTTGTTGTTTTTTTTTTCTCTCGGCCGCCGCCTTCATTTCTCTCTCCCTGCTCCGCAGTTGACTTATTGATTTCATTTTCATACTGTTGGCAGTTGTTCCCTCTGTCATAAACCATCAGCGTTGCCTCCTTTCAAGCCCGCATTGATCATTGTACAGCCGATCACAACCAATCACCACAGAGCGTCATTATCTGCTCTCGTTCTCTCTCTTTTGTTGTTTGTCTGTCTTGTATTGTGTGCCCTGTGGGTTATATTTTCTAATCTAGTGCTTCGAAGAAATAACAAGCCTGTACATTTAGGTATTTAGGTAGTGAATTAGGCTTCTCTCTGTCTTTTTTTCCCTCAGACTCTTAAGTGTTGTGAAAAATTGCTCAAATTTAAATGGAAAGCTAAGGGCTTTCAAAGAAAACTGCATCACAAACCTTTCATAAGAAATCATCACAACTTCACTCTTTTTCTTGCAAAGAAATGAAACTCTAAATGTCCATGCATGTGCCTGTTTTTGACAATAAACGCGCCCACATTCACCACACTTCAGCAACTGTTTTACACTTACAACTTCTTACTTTCTCTTTGTCTCTTAGAGACATAACGCCTGCCGAGTGTCTGGCTGCCACCTCTCTCTCTGTCCCCATCCTTACTTTCTCTCCCTCCTGCTCCTGTATTTCCCTCTCTCCGTCTTTTGTTGCTCTGCAGTGTTCGATCGAACAGCGCATCAAGCCAAATCTGGAGCCTCTGTTCCTCTTTTATCTGCCTCGTGGCCCCCGGTGGCCCTCAGCCATCTTGAAGCTTTCAAACGGGGGTAGAGTTGTGGGGTGTGGAGACATGGAGGGAGGAGGTAAAGTTGAGGGTACTCACAATTGCTTCCTGAGGGAGGCATTTTCACCAGCTTTTGTACACCTCGCTGACCTTTCCGAGCGCCACCACGCCTGTCGGCTCGCGCCACGAGACCCCCTACCCTCTCTCCCTCTTTCTGCTCTCTCTGATGGGGGTCCCAATAATAATTCTGCACAGCCCTGTATTGTATTTCACTGAAAGCCACCTCAGCCACATAAGCAATTGACACACTCTGTTGTTTTTTTTTCTGGGCACATTTTGCACCAATATTCCAGTCAGCATTTTATCGCCCCCTCTCTGGCGTGCTTAGCAAGACGTTTTGTGCAACCAAGACCACCAGCTGGGATAAGAGAGGACAACAGCAGGGCTTTTAGGTGGATTTTTTTACTGGCTTTTGTCGCCTCGAAGCAGCCGCAACATTATCGGAACAGTCCACTTTGTACCAGGCTTTCTTTTGTGTCCTGTTGTCACGTTGTCTGTCTCTCCACCTCCTCTTTCTGTTTATGAGTTGAGGCCTGCCTCTCCTTTGTGATTGCTCTCCAATTCACACCCATGTATTCCCGCAAAGATCAATTTTTTTTTTCTTCTCTGGCCTTTTTGTAAATAAATAAATACCATTGTGTTATTGTTTGCTCCCAGAGCTGTGTTGGGAGTTCACTTTCATGTGGAACTTTGAAATCTCTGTTTTATAGTAGTACTGCAGTTATTTAAAATTCTTTGTCCACAAAGGTACCAAAGGCAGCTGCTTATTTGCATTGTATAAACATGATGACTCATGAACTTTTACTGGTCCTGTTTATTTGTCCATTTAGATCATAAGATCTTCATTTGCTTTACCCTACAAAAGGCCCCAGCAGTATGTGCTGTATCTACTATATTTGTTTACACTAAGCTCAATGCTTTATGCTGTTAACTACACTTTCTGTGTACATTGGTTTGGTATTTGGTATTTTTGGGGTTTGAGTGGTTCAAATTCTGCTTATTGATTCCAGTTGTGAATTCTGCTTGATCCAGTTATTTAAAGGGCTAGGTCAAAACAGGTCACATATAAAGGTCACATAAGACTGTGCTCTTTGAGCCCTTCTGAGGTAGAGTAAATTCAGTATTGAGTGAGTTATTTGGATACACAATCCCCAAGAAGTCTGCCAATATGTACCTGGGCATTTGACAAAATCAGTGCTGAAGGTCAATATCTATTTTAAGAGACCCACCCGTTTCAAGTCAAACTAATAAACAATCAGGAAATATTTGTGATTGAATAATATGTTATTTTGTTCAAGACCAGAAAGATTAGTTTAAAAGAAATTGGGGGAAAGGATTACCTTTACAAATAAAGACATTGGCATTCAAATTTGAATTACAATTCGAGTTATTGTTAGAACATTTATATGAGCCGGTTTTAACACCTTGTGCTAAGTGATGTTACAAAGTGCCAGGTTTGCCAAGTCATCAAAAGAGGAAATCACACCAGCCAAGTGCATTGCATGAGCCCCTGTCACAGCCCAGCTGGCAGTTTTAGGTTGCTATTATGTGCTATCTATGTATAGAAATCAAAACAGTGAGACACTTTGCCATTTCATTTTGCTTTTGTTTATGTAGTGATCCCACGGGCTTTGTGAAGCTTTGTCTTTGTTTTCTGAGCATACTCAATGGGACACTCGGGTTAAAAACACAATGAATCACCATTCCATATGGCTTTTTCTTTAAATCATAAGCCCTACCTACTGAGGCTCTACAAACACTCTACAACTTGGACATTATTGATAAGCATGCTAGAACTATGTTCATAAGAGCTGATTTTTTGCTTTCTTTTTTTCTTGGAGATGTTGCTACCATCACGCTTAATTCAAATTTTCAGGCAACACAGAGGTTTCACTGGAGATTTCGAGCAATACATAATGCTTTCCATAGCAGTTAAAGAAATAAACGGATAAAATTATTTTGATTGACATATCAATGTCATCAGAGTTGGCAACCTATTTCTTTGCACAGGGATAGGTAAGAAACAAAAACTCCACAACTTTTCTAAATGGGATAATGTTATGGACCAAGAATCCAAATTCCCTCCAACTACCAACCAGGAAGAAGTTTAAAAGATTTAAAAATAATCGAAATAATTTCCCATTCACTTTGACTACCTTTCTAATAGACAGGTTAATCGAAAATGAATATACCAGTAAGTTGTTGTGTTTTTGGTGGAAGGGGAGAAGGCTGATTATCTAGGTAGCCTGAAATGAATTTAGTTAGTGGAGAGAATCTTTGCAGTACGTGTTCTCCTCCACCTCCATCCCCCAGCAGTGGAGTGGTCAGGCCTATCAACCACAGCACCTCAGCCTATCACCTGGGAGCCCAATTGCCTGCCAGTCATCAGATAAAATGGATTTCCAATTGAGTCAGGGCTCCCAGGCTGGGTCAGGCAGAATGGAGAACAGGCAGACTTCTGCTGCTCTTCTACCTCTCCTGAGTTTCTGTTTGTTGTTAGTTTTTTTGGGTTTTTTTTTTCCATTCTATCTCCAACTGCATTTGGCCCCTGTCCCTCTTCTTCTCTCTTCACTCCCCCTTACTCTGTCTCTCTGATCCTCTGGCTGAGGCCATTTGAAATGAAAACAGGCTCGTTGTGAAAGCCCAAATACCATGCGCGATCTGGGAGGCAGTGTAGTGTAACCCCAGCAAGTCTTCTTAGTCTGTGACTACTTTAACTCAGGAAGGATCTACAATTACAGCAACAGGTGGGAAATCCATTAGTTTGTTGGCGGGAAAGATGTGAGTTGTTACCTGTTCTTTTTATATACAGTTGAAGCGAACGTATACCAATTTAAGACGCACAGAGTACTAATTACTGCTGTTTAAATTTGACTTTAAAATTGTGGCATCAATAACTTCAGTTGGCTATCCTTAAAATGGCTTATTGGGTACAAGCATTTCAAGTCCTTTAATGAAATATATTTTTTATTAGTATCCCCGTCGGCATTATCAAATCAGAGGCAAGTCATTTCTCCCAACAGCTTTACATATATAATCATAACTTGTGCTTTTTGCACCACTGACTATTGTATGGGTGTTACCATCATCTCTCAGCCCATAACTATGAGCTGCTATAGGCCTAGTCTGTCTTCAGGTAGGATTTTATGTCTATTGAATAAAATAACAAGTGGAATAGGTTTCCCTGTCCATTCATTGTTCTATGACTGTTTCATTACCTTTCACTTTTTGGGCAAATTTTGGTTTAGGGACCAAAATAGGCAGCTGTTTCATTGGTTAACGCTACAAAACTGCTTCTCTATGGTTAGTGCTGAAGAGTTACGGGTTAGGCTTTATAAAACATGCAAAAGAAGAACAGTGAATGCCCAAAATTAAGTAGTTAGATGGATGATGTAAATAAATTGTTTACCATAATACGTGACACGCTGAAATTGAAACTCATTACTTCAAATAACATCTTTTACTTTTCGTTTCACACAGGGACTATGGCCCCAGTTTTCTGGTTCATAATAATTGTAGCCAGGAAAGGGCACCACTCAAGAATACACATTTATATAGCTGCCCATTCAATGGGCTGATAACACCCTACTGGCCTACCAGCAAGTGGAAATGGCCCCTGCTCACCCATAGTTATGGGCTGGAGATGCCCATGAAGTGATTAGAGTAAAGTCAATTTGGATGCCTCTTCAACCAGCCATATTATTAGGAACGACACCATTTTTTAATTAGTGTTCTTTTTGAGGTGACATTTCATGTAGGTTAAAGGTCACTACTTCTTGTAATGAAGGTTTTGGTTAAGTGAGGCTAAACAAGTTTAAATGAGGATTTTAAAAAAAATGACAGAATTTGTTTTTAGAGAAGAGAGCAGAATGGAGCAGAAGAATAGGAAGAGAATAGAAGGTGAGGAGAGGAAATCAGAGGGACGAGATGAAGGGACTGAAGAGGAGCCATATTGATCAGCCTGATCTGTGAGTCTCTCTGTGGTTTTAATGGTGTGAGTTTCACAGCTGGAGCATAACTGCGCTGCTCAGAACAGATACCATGTCCTCTCTACACACATACATGCACATGCAATGCAGCACATGCATGCTTCTCTACCAGCTGGCTTCAGGTCAATGCACCCTGAGCCTTCAGTCAATTTAGCTCATTTCATCGTTCCACATCAGTTACCGAGCTGTAGGAGTTCAGTGGGACCAGGAGTCTTTCTGAAACAACCCGCTGCCTTGCTACTGTCCAGCCTCTGAAGCCAAGCCGGGCTGAGCACGATCGATTTCTGAATGGGACACCAAAGCGAATTTACAAGAGACATTATTTATAATAAAGAGCTACAGATTAATAATAGATTTGGCTCATGTATTATTTACTGGAATGGTCGATTTAGTGTTGCATTTTTGTTTACATCAAAGAAAGAAGGGCTATAGACTTAAGTTTAATGTTTTAGTTAAAAAAAATAAAAACAAAATCCAAAATCCATCCCAAGTTTTCTAAAAACAGTACATTGAAAGTTGAGCTATATACCAGGAGTCAGATTTAGCTTCTCACATAATACATTCAGATGGAGAGTTGACCAAAAGACGATTGAGGAAGATTTGGTGTCAAAACAGAAAGGAAGAGCTTATTTATATGGCTGTATTTCAGGTTTATGTGTTTTCTTGATGACTGGTGTAATTACACAAAAAATGTCCTCATTAGGTCTCACCTCACAGCGACACTGTCCAAATATTAAACAATCTTTGGTGTGCTCACTCTCCGTACCTTTCTACCACAACACTTCTTGTAGAATTTTCTTTAAAAATAAACGTCACAAACTTTGTGAGCTAAATTACTCCAGAGGAATCATCATCACATTGTGTTGACATGTTATGTGCAGGAATCCTTCTCTGGTGGAATATGCAGTCATGAGACATGCACACTTTGCCAACACTAACTAAAAAGGCACAAACTGCAGCTCCAGCTTTGTCCAGCTTTTTGTTAAATAACTAACACTGAATGCGTCACATCTGCATTGAAAAGCAGAACTCAAGGTCTTCCTGTGATTATCAGCTTTTATAATCACAGCTTGGAGCCATCATACTGTCTCTCTTGGAAAACAGGAGTAATAACTAATCAGGCTTTAAAGAGCTTATTGACCTTCTCATAGAAGGCCAATCACCTATCTGTGAATGGCCATAAGCGTCCCCTTTATTCCCTATAAGTCAATATGTCCTGTTGAGGCACACTAACAAGGTGCTGTATAGTTTATCAATTAGTTTTTTACTGATCATTCTGAGAAGTTGTACTCCGTGGTTAAAGGGTTTTCAGTCACCATGGTGGCAAAGCTTTATTTGTATTGCCTAGTTGTCACATAGCCTTGATAGGCCACATGCTCTCAGGATCATCTTGCCGGGATTTCAAGGTGTTAATTGCACTATTTCAAGGTGTTAATTGATCACAGCCATTACACGGGAGGGCATGCGATCTGAGCGACACCTTCAACACCTTCTTCCGTATTTAAGACGAGGTTGTACACTGTAGCTTGTCGGACCGGTTGTGTTCTCTCAGGAACATGTGATGCTAGGGTTTCAAGGACTTCATTGATCTTTGGTTGAAATATGGAGGTTGCACTGCCCAGATCAATTGCATGTAGCCGTTTTCAAATGGAAGTTAGGTCGTCTGAATAGGCTGTAGCTCTCCTGGAGGCCATTGCATGTCCCTGGGATAAACAGAATGCTAGTGTGTTCAGAGACAGAAAGATAATTTACCTCAATCTATCTGAAATGGGTTCCTTGTACTGTACTTGCAAACAAACCAAAAAAAAAACAAACGAAAATGTCAAAACCTTAGGATTTGAAATCGGTTCTCCAGTGAACCCTTCATGAGCGTGGTAAAGGTGATACTTTAAGATACCAGTTAGAACCTTTGGTTGTAGCCTTTAAACAATGGTTTGTGATAACAAGCAAATAGTTTCAAATGTCAAATGTCAGTTACAACATATATACGATCAACCACACACACATAAAGGTAATGATTAATACATCTAAAGTAATAGACAAATCGCATATACACAATTCACTGCTGTCAACATATCAAATGTATTTAAGGTGTATTACACTGGTAATAAAGTAATGAACAGATAAAGAAAAACTATTGCACGAGTTATATTAGTTATATATTTAATTTGGTGTACTGCAAATAGGTAAAAATAAATTGCAGCCGAAAGATGAAAAATGACAGATACATCTGCAGAAAAACTACATTTTATTGATTTCCTCAATAATTATTCTCCCTGATGAACTGACAGTCTCATATTGTGGTCTCCTCAGTGGTGTTCATTTAGTAAATTAGTTCATTTACAGTAAACTTGGAGAAAAACACAATCTTCAGTGAAGGGAACCATTTAAATGTTCCAGTCATAAAAGTGGTATGGTGACTACAACTTCATTATGTTGAGATTTATAAGAACAAAGAAAGTTTATAGCATACAATGGCCAAGCTATTAAATGAAAAATACTATATTTATACATATATATGTCATGGGAAATACAATTAAACACATTCTGCATCAGCAAAGAGGGAAAACAGTAACAAGTTGAGATTGATCAAGTGAAAGCTATAATCATGTCTACCCTCTATAGGTACAATTTGTTGAAACATGAAAAAGCCTGTGGAGTGGCAACGTAGGCATGAGTAACATCGCCGACAGATTCACTTTTCTCCATTACCCAGATAATCCCTACTATTAGCAGCTCTGACCTTTCAGTTGTAGTCATTTAAGGTGGAAAATATGCAGAAAACATGAACAGTCCTTTCACCTAAGAGCATCTGAAAGGTCAGGGGAAGTGGCAGAGAGGCAGATGGACTTACTTTGTTGTTGTTTTTGTTTCTCTTCTTCTCTTAGAACCTGCTGGTCAACCACGGCTGAAGAGGGCGAGGAAAAGGGTAAAACAATTATTTGACGGAGGCTTTTACGTTGGCACTGAGAGAGGCATTTGTAGCCATCCTGTTTTGAATTATGAGAAAGTTGATTTGCTGTTAGCATGCCTTGTTTTTAAAACTTTCTTAGTATGCTATTTATCTAAGGTATCATCTGGTAAAGTTGCTCTATTATTCTGCACTGCTACATTCTACAGGGAAGCTTTTGAAAAGGAAATGATTGTGCATATTTGATTCATGGTGTGAGGCACTACACTTTCAATTCTGTCATTAACAAGATCAGCGAAAGGTATTTCCAACGTTTGGGTTGTAAAGATCCATTCAGGGCCATTCCTCCATCATCTGAATGTGAAATTCAGTTCACGTCCAAACCTTTGCCTCCTTTGTTGGGATGAAAAATAAGAAAATCTTTTCAGGTGTGTGATGAATCGAGTGCATAGGGACCGTCCTTGTTCTGATCTCTGACTGAAAAAAAAAGGACTGATTGAGTTTTATTGCTTTTGAGTTTTATGGTTTTATATTTTTTTAACAACACAGGAAACAGCTCAGGTAATCCTGGCCATGACTTAAATCCATCAGACCTGTAATGTATTGTATTGATTTTATTAAACCATTCATATCCTGTGGTATAGTCGTCTTTGTGTCTTGAGTTTTTCTGTCCGGACTACTCAACCAGCTTATATATGTATTCAGTTATTTTCCTTTCATTTTAAAGCTGAGTACACTACATTTTAATAGTGACTCACTGCATTAACAAGAAATGCATCATTTCAAACTGAAATAACAGGGCTTCAGAGAACAGTATGTACATGTGCTAAGATAATACTTTATTTAAATGTGTTTTTTTCCTGCATAAAAAAGTTAACAAAAACCTCTCAACAGGGCTTAAAGCACACCTGTTCTTTCACTCTTATTGAGAAATTGTGGATCCGACCTAAAGATGCTCTTGCCCCGCCCACCACAGCTAGCTGGTTAGACGGCATGCTTGGTACCAGTGAGCAGAACAGCTCTGCAACAAGATGCTGTCCGCGATCTGCAGCTGTAACCACCACTGCTCACCTAAGACACTGCGAGCAGTGCGACTCAAGCAGACCACAGATCTCTTATATCGCAAGCTCAAAGTGCAACGAATGCAAATGCATTTTGTCCAGAAACAAAGCAAAAATCCGCGGCCAATCATTCAGGACACATTTTACACTGTCCAACAACATTTTTTATGGCATTGCAAAATAAGTGTTGCCTCTTAAGATGTGAAAATATCAAAATTGCCTCTTTTTGATCTGGTTGATGCAAATCTATGTAACTCCAGAAAAGATGAATAAATATAATGGGGGGTATATCTGATATTTTTACCAAATTACCCTTTTACATTGTATTTGGCAATGTATGGAAATACAAAAATTCTGGCAAGAATTAAGAAAACAGTGTATTCTAAGAATTTTACAGATTTAGGTTACTTTCAATCCCAGTTTTTTTTTGTTTGTTTTATTAGGACTGTATCATGATGATTCGAAGATGTTTAATATATGTAACTGACCTCCTGTGTTATGATGTGAAAGTAATAAAAAGAATGCTGGTAAATAAATAAATAAA
>JAOWBC010001714.1:4139876-4157077 GCA_028566105.1 Hypoplectrus providencianus
CCCTAAAGGAAGGGGAAAGCGGGGAGAAAGGAAGGAAAGACAGTGTCAGAGAGCTGCCGGCATGTGAAAACAGATAAAAAAAGAATAACCCTTTGGGACGGGCATGATTTCCCACTGGACAATCCCTGTGAACCTTGAAAGAAAAAAAGATATCAGAAAAGGAGAAGAGAAAAATGTTGAGACGGAAAAGAAAAGAAAGAATGAAGAGTCGGATTAGCAGGAGGAGGAAAGACTGGGATGGAAGGAAAAAAAGATAAAGAAATAGAACAGGAAATGAGGGAAAAATGAATGGAGGTCTGGTTCTGCTCTGTCTTTATCAGAGGAAACAAGGGGAACAGGATGGCAGGCACCCAAGGCCAGGGTTCATACTCTCACTGAGCCATGGCCATCTCTCCTTCCCCCCTCTCCCTCTCTTGATTTCTACATTTTTATTCCTTGCTCTTTTTATCTGTCTTTCTGCATCACTTCACTTCCCTTCTTTTTCTTTTTCTCCCTTTGTCCTCCTTTCTTCCTCTCAAATTACTGTCAGAACAGCTCCAAAATTGAGAACATGTTTATGTAAATCATACAAAAGCCAAAGTGTGTGTGTGTGTGTGTGTGTGTGTGTGTGTGTGTCTCCCTCTTTCACTCACTTTGTGTGTTTGTTCACTGAAGTTAAACTATGCTTTGTTTCTTGCTGTTTTTAAAAGTCTGCTAGAAGGAGACAGGATTTTTATCAACCTATTTTTTTTTCCTTCCAGCCAATAAGACACACACACGTTCCCCTGACAGCTTTGCTGTTATGGAGGGATGGGGTGATTGATTAGTCTCTATGGAGACGATTCGTCTTGTAATGAACAAGAGAAAGCTGGCATGTTAATTTGTGTATCGTGGGAGGCTCAGTCCTGCTTGTGTGTGTATGAGTGTGTGTGTTGTATATTAGTTGCTGTAAATGCTAATTTAGTTTTTTTCCCCTCTTATTTTCTGTATCTGCATATGAGTTTTAATAGTAAAGGTGTTTTCCTCCATCTAGCTTTTGCATATTATTAATTTGGGTACAAAAGCAAGAAAAAAGCTATCCAATGTCAGGTTGAGAAGATTTTGTGTTAATGAAGTGACAAACTTAAGTTGCGGCATGGTGTGGAAGTATCTTTACCCTGCATTGTTTCTAATGTCCAGCAGGGGGCGACTCCACCGGCTGCAAAAAGAGGTTCAGTTGAAAATAACTTCATGGCGATGCTGGTAACTTAGCATTGCTATGTTTACAGTATTTTGGCCCCTACTGAACTGGCGCCTTCAGGATATGGTCAACTCTAGCCACAGAAAAACAAGATGGCAGTTTGAAATGCCAAGTTGAGTCTTAAAAAAAAAAAAAAAAAAAAGTGGGCTGTATCTTGGTTGCTACATCCACATCTTTTGTGAAGTACATGAAGCATGGAACTTTAAAATCAAATCATCAAATGAAGAGAGTAAAAGTATGAGATGAAAAAAATCTGTTTTGAGTACAATTAACTATAAATGTCCTGATCTTACGACATAGAACTAAATTATATGATTCTGAATCATGCTTAGGCATGGTTTTCAGTATTTTTATGTTTGATTGGCACTCTCATCATTACATCATTTTGCCAGGCACTCTTTAATTACTCCAGATTGAGAAAAACAGTTGATGGTGCTAATTTTCCAATGAACCAACTCCTAAACTGCTCACACAGAAATGTGTTAAAATTAAAGTTCACTTTTTTTCTGGCAATTATCCGTAAATTGGCTTTACATTTGGCAAACTGAACTCTTTGAACATAAACACGCCATATGTTCTTAATGTGTGTATATCGTGTATCTGTTTGTGAGTGTACTTCCCATTCAGTGCTGTGTGGTCTGGTATTTTTATAGTGTGTCCAGTATGTGCTTGTGTGTGTGTGTGTGTGTGTGTGTGTGTGTGTAAGGTCGCCATAGTAATTTAGATGCAGTCGATTATCTCTGCTACACATGTCCATGTTGCACACCTCCTGATGCAAACGCAGCTATCACATGCTTTTAATGACTTGCCTATTACATACACACTCACACACACACACGTTCATAAATCAAGCGTGACATATCAACATATCAGCGTGGCGATGTGCCTGTACGAGACACTTTGATTATGATATGCTAATCTGACCTATAATTTACTTCCTGTCATGTCTCTGTCATCTCCTCCAGTGTCCTGCTCCCCTCCCCTCCATGTTTATTCCAGCTCCATTTGATTTACTCACCGCATCGGCTTGTCTCTTATTAGAAACTACATTGCCAAAGCTGTATACAAAGAAATCAATATTTAAAACATTAGCAAGCAACTGTTCATCCATTGAAACCATGCTGGGATGCTTAATTGCTTGGTTTGACATCATGTACTGTGAAATAATCAAAGGCTGTAATGGAGGGGGAGGCATCAATCACAGAAGCTGAAACAGCACACCAGCTAGATTGGGCGGTTTGACCTTAAAGAAACACAAGAATCACTCTCTTTTTCTACCATTTATTTTTTTATTAAGTAGAAAGAGAAAAGGCAGTTGAGGAAAGTGAAGTTAATATTTCCAGTGACGCCCATTAATTTTACACCATTTCTCAGTAAATCTGCAGCGGCTTGGCTTCAATCCAGCACCATAAAACGTCTACTAAGTGCTGAGAGCGAAAGCCTCCGCCTTCTTTAAGAATTAATGTTAGTTTAACGAGAAAAGGGATTTAAAAAGTGTTAATGGTGGAGTTAATGTCTTTCTCTTCTTCTACTCCCCCCCCACCAACAACCCAGCCTCTGCAGATAGACGATAACTTCTGCGGCCAAGACTTCAACCAGCCTCTAGGGGGCACCACGGCCATCGAAGGCATCCCGCTCTACGTGGATAAGGATGATGGCATGACCTCTGTGGCGGCCTACGATTACCGCGGCAACACTGTGGCGTTCACGGGCACTCGCAGCGGACGCATGAAGAAGGTAGGACTCCCGCAGGGTGTGCCTGTGTGTGTTTGTGTGTGCTCAGATTGCTCTTCAAAGTAAAAGCATTATTGCTGCTGTGGTGTGAAAACCTTCCAACTCCATTTTTGATGAGTCATGGATGTATTAACTTGGAGTGAAGGATTATAAACTCTTCAAACAGGCAAAATTCAATAATCATTCAATGCTGTTTGGCTCAGAAAGTCTTTTGGAAACTCACAGTCTATAAACTGTGAAAAAATTATCATAGTCAGGGGATGGTGCTGTTTTTCTGACAGTGTAATTTAGTTATGTTCTTGCTTTTGTTGTTGTTGTTGGGTTTTTTGCACATTGTGACAATGTAAGAGAAAAAAACCCAGTGATAACTGACATCAGACTAATAAAATGGGACTAAAATGGGGATTGAAATGCTCCTGCCAGTGTACAACAGTGTGCCTGTGTATGTGTGTGTGTGTGTGTGTGTGTGTGTGTGTGTGTGTGTGTTCTGGGCTCTACAGAAAACCATTTGCACTTTGGAGCAATTTGTGTGTCATTTTACGATGTGTTTTCAATGGTCATTGGGTTTGTCATTGCTGACAAATGGTTTTGACATCAGAAGTCTCATTGCCGTCATCAGCTGTGACTATATACAGTCACCAGCGCCAAATTCTGCCCCCACCATCTGATGTCCCAGCAGATATAAACACTCGTCACACCAGGCAATGTTTTGCCTGTCGTCTATTGTGTCATTTTGTCTCAGTTTCAGTTCTTAGGTGGCAGGAATAGTAGACAGGAGTTCTGCTGCTGTAGTCCATTTGCTTCAAGGCTCCATGTGTTTTGTGTTCTGAGATGGTCTCTGCTTACTTTTATGTTTTTTTAACAAGTGCTTTTTTGAGTTACTGTCTAACCTGTCTGGCCATTCTCTTTTGACCTCAGCCATCAATAAGGACGTTTTGCTTGACATGCACAGATACTGCTACTGATAAACTTCTGATACTGTCTCAAATTGTTGAACTGGGTGCCACGATAATGCAGATGCAGATGATAATGCTGATGTATTTAATACAATTTAGTACATGCACTATAAAATTTCAAGTTTTGCCCAATTCATTGCTGCATTTTAAAGGTCTATACTTGAATAGTGCCTTCATTTTGAAGATTTTTTAAGATAGTTGCTTGTTCATTATGTATTACATTAATAACAAATTACAGTTCAGTAAATGCATTTCCATGTTATTGTTACATTTGTTTCTGAAAGGTGTGTGAAGAAATGTTTGAAGTCTGATGTGAATAACACTTCCACACAGTGTGGCATGAGTTCCACAACAGTAATCCAGCTAAACAGCAACAATTGGATTCATGCTTGTACACAGGACAGGAGAATAGCCAATGGTCTGAAAAAAAGAAGGTAGTGGGAATAAGAGGGATGGTAAATCTGGTGTGCTGAACTCTCATTTGTTCCCCATTCACAAACTTGGTTCAAACTTCAGCAGGCTGTCGGTACCATGTTCCCACTCCTAGAGTTGCCACTGTGCCATTGGCTGTTTAGAAATGTGTTCCTGTCCATCACCAGTTGAACGGATGTACCGAATAACAATCATACATATTAAACAGGCTTTCCATTGCTTTTAAGAGTGAGGTAGGGTGTGTGTATTGATGTGTAGAACTTGTGCTGGATGGAGCCGGGTGGGTTTTTATCCTCCTGAGTATTGTTTAGTGTTCTAGTCACAGCGTTGTGAAGAGCCAGGGAGTGTATCTGAGTGGCTATAAGGTGTGTGAAGATGATTTCTTATGTGTCTCTTGAGGTGAGAATACCGTGTGTGTGTGTGTGTGTGTGTGTATAGATCTTTTGTAGGTTTGTAATTGGTGCTTTAAAATCCATCATCAGTCACAGTCATGTTCCACATCCACACAGTCATGAGTCCATGTGTATGTGTGTCTTAATAGCATCTACGTGTGTACTCATGTTGAGTAGACTGTGGTGTGTGTGTGTGTGTGTGTGTGTGTGTGTGTGTGTGTGTGTGTGTGTGTGTGTGTGCGCCAATCAGCCACTGCCCCATCAGATATCCCAGTGTGTTTATTTTTTCACTTTTTTCCACAGCAGTACATACTAATGTGTCCATGTCACCATGTTACTCTGGAGACGGCATGTAAAGAGTCACCTGAGGATAAAAATAATTGCATAAATACATATGTAATGCATAAAATAACTGCTACATCCACATTTCACTGTCAGTGGTATTAAAATGTGAAGTTTTAGAGCAACTTTCAAGTCAACAATAATTTTGTAGGTGCTTATGTCTTTTATTTCAAACAGATATGTCTGTGTTGGGGAAGTATTTGTGTTAATGTCGTACTTCCAGTCATATTCTATTAAAGCCCAATGCATTTGAAATATTCAGTTGTGTTAGTTTCTGATACATGTCTGACAGTTTCAGCATTAGGCCTGTGTGTTTCTGGAGCTGGCGGAGTGTCTGTTGCAGTAACGCTGCTGTCAACTGCTTTTATATCAGCTATGATAATGTGCACACCCTCTCACACACACACACACATGCCTCCTAACACAGCTTCCTGTCTCTGCTGTTTTGCTAAGTCGACTGAAACCTGGCCCACTAGTCCTTGTGCCTGACCCCTGTTCTGTGCCTGTGCTTGTGTGTGTGCAGACGGATGATTTGTGTGTGGTTTGTTGAGTGTGTGGGGTCAGCAGATCCTGGATGATATCCCGCTGATCGGAATCCCATTTCCCCTCAGCCGGCAGGTCTTCCTGTGCTCTGGGATGGAGGGAGGAAGGTGGATACGGAGGTGGAGGCTTCCAGTGTCCTCACACAGATCAGATCAATGCAGATGCTGTGGTAACATGCAGCCGTCTATAGGAGCGGGTAAATGGCCAGGCGCGTCACCAATTACAACAAATCAGCAGTGATTACACCTATATGAGGCTTTTTACATTTGTTAGTTTCCTCCGACACAGGATGCAATTTGTTTTGGTCTTTAAATTGGGTCTTTTCCAAATAAATTGGACAACAACTTAAGTGACTGAAGTAGAATAGTACGAAACAGAATTTGGAGGGCTGGGATTAGAAAGAAGGAGAAGGAGAGGCTGAGGCAGATGGAGAGAGATGCTTCCAGGCTGTGTGGTTTTATTGCTATTCATTGGGAGTTAAACTGTGCTCCTTGGCCTAATGAAATGTAAAGCTGCAGCTTATTGATGTCTGCGCACACGCACGCTCATTAGAATTCCTACAATGTGACTGTTGGTGAATGTGTGTCTGCCCGCGTGGCCGCGTCTCGGCTGCTAGACTCCCCGTATTGATTGATCTATGAATATATAATCGTTAGTGTAAATCTTAAACCCAGGCAGTCCATTTGATTAGTGATGGTGTCTTTGTCTGGGTATGTGTGTATGAGAGACAGACAGAGAGAGAGCACTGTGACGTAAGAGGGCAAATCTGTGCTGCTTTACATCGGCATGACTAATCAGAATGCCTTGACTGACTAAACACACTGCATGTATACACAGATAACGTCTCCCTTACTGTTGGGTTTCTGTCTTTTTTTTTTTTTCTTGACTGCATTCAACCACTCAAACTGTTGTGTGAGTTGCCGTTTTTAAGACTCCAATTCAGTATAAGGCAAAGTAGGGAACAACTGACTTAGAGGCTAATTCAAAATAATTTTCAAACAAAAGATGCAGTAGGATCTTTGTCACGGTCAGTATGATGCAGAGCTGACAGAAATGTTGTGGCCAGGTAATAGGCTGCTCTTATGTGGCTGTTTATTACATGCTTAAAATATCTACTTTGCACAGATGGACTCTTTATTTTATTTTTGATTTCAAAATCCCAGTTCAATTCATGAAAACTGCAGTCCCTTTTTTGGACGAGCTGATAGGAAGGACCCCTCCCCCACAACAACAATATCATCATGGTCCATTGAGATGTTTCCCTGTTTCACTGACATCTTCTTATGGCAATTCAGTCAACATCATCCAGCCCTAATCTTTGTTATAGTAATTAAATTATTAACATTGAGTGGCTTATAATAGAAAAGAAGCAGGCCAAGGAAAAAATGCGGAAACACCTGGCATTGCCATTTTCAACCCACTGCATTTTTGCATCTTGTGCCCATGTTGTGTAAATGTATTCGGGCCCATTTGTGCTCAATGTATGTGTTGGTCTTAAAATGAAGTGTGGCTACTAATTTGTTGGAGCATTGCTATCTTTTGAATGATTAAACAAAAACCAGGTCTAAAGTCAATGTTGCAGTATTTGTCTGCTTGATAAAGGTCATACAGGGTTATTAGACACTGGTGTAGCATGGATTGTACTTACTTTTTGGGCATCAGGGGTTGGGTAACTAAGAAACAGAATTCAAATGGCACAATGCTGCTGCAGAGCTGCTGTCCTGGTACCTGGTAGTAACTGCTACCAAAATGTTTGGAACTGACTTGTGTCATGAATATCACAACCAAGGCACCACAGTTACTTGGACATATGGTTCAGAGTGGAAGATATAGCATTAGGGAGTGTTGAAGGCTGAAGGACATACTCAATCAACACATGCAAAACAAGACTCAGGGTTGCAAGATGCGACATGAGAAGGAGGGTGTCTAATGTAAGATGTACAGCAGGAGGTAGAATAGAGGACATCCACTGCAGGTTCTGGCTGTGGGAACTGGTTTGTAGGATGTGGTCTTGTCACACAGCAGGCTCTCCTCTCATCAGAAGCCACCAGTCTAATGCATGCATGCCTGCCAGCACTACTATATGTATGCATTATATATTGTTGTTCGTTGCCTGGTACTTCAAAGTCGAACATGATTGCCTTTTTCTTTTAAACACCACAGTGCATCACTTTGGAGGGAGACACGGTGAAGGTGGGGGACCGACAGCATGAAATTGCGCTACTGCCGCCTTCTGTGCCGTTTGGCAGAGAACATCCTTAAAAAACCCTCCTCAGATCTCAGTAAAAACCTGGAAATCCTTTCATTCCCCTCATTTCGTCTCCTCTTTTGTCTACCTGGGAGAACAAGGCGCTCTCGCCACATCAGGCGAGATGAAAAGAAACTCTCAACAGCCTGAAGTATTTCCAGATTTAAGAAACAAAAAGCAAGACGGAGAGGGAGAGAGGTTTATTTGCCGTGGATAGGTGTATGAATGTGGATGTGCGTGTGGTAGTGGGGGTGGGGGTGGTTTCATGTCATTTCATCATTTCCCTGCGAGGAGCAAATCCAATTACTTTTTCCTTTCCTTTCTATCTTGGAAGATAGCCTGAGTGACAGGAGCGATTGGAGCAGCCCTACTGAGGTAACTGTGCCAACCAGTTGATTGACATAACACTGGCACTTCACTGCCTTAGACATGAAGACAAGTAATACTGGTAGACTTCAGGGCATCCCGGAGCCAATAAGGGGGACCAGAAGTTTGCTGGCCCCGCTTCTTCTATCTTACATCCCTTACCACTCAGAAATTATCCAATTCACTTTTTGGCAAGGTGCTTCACTTGTTCCCTTTTGTGCTTCTTTGTGACAGTAGTGCCATCTTTTATACAATCTGACTTCTTCATAAAATGATTTCACAATATGATAAACGATATGTATCAGGATGCCCATCAGCATTATGTCTAATGGTATAGCACCAGCAAATTTAGATTACTCCACACTAAACAGTAAGCATAAACCTTTTTTTTTTTAATTTCCTGCTGCCAGGGACCTCTCAATCAAAACATTAACAAATGACAGAAAAATGTTGTTATAGCAGTCAGTTTCAACTGGTTAGAATTCCTTCAGGAGATTTTAACTTGAAGCAGAATTATCAGCAGAGTTCTTCTCCTTTACATAACAGCAGGATCTGGTGATTTACACTGAAAGAACACTGATAAAAACAGTCTCAACCTCAAAATCTGTGTTTTTCCAATTCTTTATGGTGGATAGCTGATGCTAACATTCACTTAGCTTTCTCTTTTAACTTAAGACCCGGACATTCAGGAGGTTTTTCTCATGAGTGCAATTATTTGCAGAGGTATCCTCCTGTCCAAAACAAGAGACCCAGTTAAATAAATAAATTATAATACTTAATAAAGTGTGAAGTCTATGTTTTTTAAATGCCATTTAGCTCTGTGGGCGAGGGACTTTGAGCTGAGCTTGGATAACCAAAATCCTTCATCTGGCTAAACTTTACACTCAAGTTCTAAAAACACTGTTTCATGAAAATCTTGCTTTAAATGGTGTTCAAAGGGCACACACTGTATCCTTGTTTAAAATGGCCAATTTTGGGGTTTGAACATTATTTATTTCAGACATGCAAATAGACAACTAAACAAAAATCTTTCACATCGTTAAATAATTTTTAAAAAAGCAATGTGGGAAAAGCCTATTTAACTTTTTGAGATCAGTTTTTTTTTTTTAAATGCTTTGAATTAATATGTGGTTTCCACATTATACTTTTACTCCTAATACAAACATCATTTTCAATGCAAACTGTGCAGTACAAGAAGAAAAAAAAAATATCAGTAATATTGAGTTGAATTTGCAAAGCAGCCACCATTCAAACAGATCTTTTTACCCACTGATCAGATATCCTACTCCAGCCGTAAACCCCTGTCCTATGCAGTATACTTTACTATCCTATAGCAGTATACCAGCTCTGCAAATCCCAGCTTCCACTCACTGAGAGTGCCTTGGATCTCTTCCTAGACATTGAGATGGCTGTGCATGTATTGGCTCTGCAAGCTTAGCAGTAAAACTAGCTGTCAGAATGATTAAGCCTAATCAGGAAACATGGGATGGGAGGTAATTTAGCATGTGAATGCTAATTAGCACTAGCATTTAGACTGGCAGCCGATGATTGAAGCAGCGCATCGGCTGCTCAGCCTGGTTAAATGGCAAAAAACACCAGGCTGGTAGAGATGATTGATAATCCTGGGTCGGGCTGCTGTCTGTTTGTGTGCGAGTGTGTGTGCAGACTATAGCTCCTCTTCTCTCCAATGCAAACTCATAATGAGCAGATGAGCGCAACACCTGAGCACTCTAATTCCATCTTTATCCCATTAAGTAGAAGTTAGTGGAATAATGTCCTATTAGTTTCTCAGAATACACAACAGGCTTTTGTGAAGCCTTGTGTGTGTGTTAGTGGTGTCATTCATGTCTGGAGCTGTTTCTGAAAGTATAGCTGGCATGCACAGTGCATATATGTGATCGCCTTGTCCCTATGAGGACATGTGAGTTATATGACTATCAGTGTGACGGTAGAGTGATATTTTTCTGTGATCCTCTATAAAGCTGTGACAGAGTATGTGTAGCCGTTGTGTGTAAATCTTGCAGAGATAATATTACTGCTCTAAGCGGTGCTAATGTTTGAGTGAATTATCATCCTATTCCCTTCTCTGCACTCCCTCTCTTCAGGTCTTTTAGTTTTCCTGTCTACAACAGCCCCCCCCTCTCTTCCCTTCTGTTCCCTCTCACTCATATGTCACCTTCAGCTCCCTGTCTCCCGACCGAGGTGGGCTAGATGCCCACAAAATCTGCCTCCCTAGAGAATTTCCCATATCATGTATGTGTGTATGTGGGACGTACTGTCCTTCTCTCCTCTCCCCCATTCTCCTTATCTCCACTATCCATTAGTACATTAGTGTACGTCAGCTGGGGAAAAAAGGGCTGTCTCAGTCAAGCCTTGCCAAAGAAAGAAGCACAGAGGGACACATAGAGGGAGAAATGCAAAGATATGTAAAGCAGATACTAAAATCATATGATAGACCTCCTGGTAAATGATCTTATTTGGCATCTACATCAAACTTTATGCATGCGCTTGCCTGAAAGTTTATTTTGGCCGAGCATAAGGTAGGTATCATGTGTTATTATGCATCCCACAGCAGCTCCACAATTTGTCAGACCGTGCCTTGCATCCGTGGGGGATTAACATTAGCATTAACAAGTTTGTGAAAAGTTGGTGTTTCAACTAGCTTGTTAGCTCAGGTTGGATGTCATTGGCCCACTAAACCTGGGCTGTGAGTCTGACTCCCCACTGAGCGGCAGAGAAACATCTATTTTCTTAGTGTGGATTGGTGAATCCATGGTTCCATGGCTGTGGCAAGATATAGAAATTTCGTTAACAGAGCTGAATGGAAATGAGTCAGGATACCAGAGTATCCAGGACATGTGATCGACAGGACTTTGTGTAACCAATAATATACAGCACATTTACAAGTCTATTTTAACTGGTCAAAATATATTTAGAACATGCAGTGCATATCAACTGTGCATGGAACAAGAAAAGCACAAAATGAGGCATTCAAAACATCTTCAAAGTGAATGTCAAATCTGACTTTATATATAGATTCATATTTAGTCTTTGAAAAATATGATCTTCATCTGAAGTGCGCATGAAATTGCTTTCTTTTGTGGAAATCAAAGTCTCTTTCTTTCTTTTTACTTCCACACAGGAAATGAATGCATTAGTGTGAAAGTGAATTAATGGGACCATACAGTACCCAAGACTGACTTCCACACATTAAAACGTCTCCTCTAGACTCATTTGCATTTGAATTCCCCAGGTGTTACTTATTATAGGAGGAGACAAATGGACAGTATGTTGGGGGAAAAGAGTAAAACGTTTTTTTTTATTTTTTATTTTTTTTTTTCGCAGTCAGCACGGCATCAGATGAGGATGGAGTGATACAGAAATAGTCCTTCATAGTGCTGGCAGAGTGATCTGAATTACAACAGCAGGATCTCTGCCACCTCCAGGACGGAGGCTGATATGATACTGTTCTGCATCACTTATTAGAGGCAGCCGCTGCTAATGTGCCATTGTGGTTGGGGGTTCAATTCCCAGGTGGGCTATCACTTCATATGTATTACCCCCTGTGTCCTTGAGCAGGGCATTATCTCAGCTGTCCCTTTGGAGGAATATGGCTCAATGTTAATGGATGGACGATGTGCATGGAGAGCTAGATGGATGGATTAGTGAGCTAATGAATCTTTGATAAGTGGGAAGGCTTTGTGAGTGTCAAGAGACAAAAGGAAAGATCACAGCTAAACCTATCAACTGTGAAGTGGCTTTAATTCACACTGAACCCTTGCAGAGTCAGACATGAGTACTGTAGATGCTAAATGGTGTGCCTGTTGGTTGTATGTTTCAAATCCATGAGGAAAATGATAATATACACTCTTTTGGACAAATCTGTGCCAAAATGTATGTTATTATTTAAAAAAAATGTGTGGATGTCATGGACAACTTTCCTTCATTAGGACCTGTAGAGGTTTTGATTGCCATGGGGATTAGCATGTTTGCATTGTATTTAAGACAGCTCTCTTCCAGGTTCCTGTGCTGTATATTATGCATCACACTGGCAGAAGATTCATTCATAACTAATTCATGTTCATTGTGCAAGTCCAGGCCCAAAGTGAGAGATGATTTAATTGACCCTTTGCTAAGACATGGTACTCATAGCCACATTTACCAATCATCTGACATCATAGATGTAGCATAGTTGGTAATGCACCTACATGTTCAGCTAGCTACTGAAGCTAAATTAAATGTATGCAATATGAAGGTCAATTTTTATTGTGAACACTAGCATTAACTGGCAGACACAAAAATCTATTTTACTTTAAGCCTTCTTTCTGGAAACTTTTTTTTTTTGTTTTGGTCTCCGCCAATTCCTGAGATATGATTTCTCGCATTTTAATATGTCCTCCACTATCTTTCCCAAATACTTGGTAACTGGTTTATCAGAGCTACTCCTCTGTTATTCTGCTGCTGATGGATATGTGATTTCTTACAGGTTGACATCCCATTGCCTGAATAACTGGGTGCCAATATCATTATTTTATCCATGTTTTTATTACTCCATGTTCAATGCACATGAGGCTTTACTGAGAATATCCTGAGGGTAAAATCTACAAGAAGAAATAACCAAGTGTGAACCCTGTAACTCAAGAAATCCAGGCCATTAACCCATGTACTGCAGACATTAGCGGGCCGGCCCTGAGTCAGAGTGTCCTGCTGTTAGGGCATGTGCGGCCACAAGTCGAGACAAACAACAGACCCAGACACATATGCAGACATTCAGCAACAGCCAGCGATGTGTTCAGACAGCTGTTGTGCTGATGACCGGTGTCAGGTGCCAGTGGCCTGACTCAAGCTGGCTAACCTCCTCACATCACAACATGTGTCGGCGCAGATACGGGAGGTGATGGGCGGACATGTGTCTCTGTATCTGGCGTGCATCTGGAGAACAACTGGCGTGTTGGGGGTAGCTGTGTGTGTGTGTTGATGGCTGTGCCTGTGCGGGTTTCTTGGACTCTTTGGTACGTCGTACAGTTAGCCAGGGAGAGATGCGACTCAGAACTGTATGTGTGTTTGACAATCTTCTGCCTTCACATCAAGGGGAAGATGCTGCCTGTATGGGTGTGTGTTTATGTGTGATTAGAGGGCTGAAGCAACATTTCAGTTTTGTTTGTGTCTGTTATGTTAATCTCTTTCACATGAAGGGAAGATGCAGCCTGCGTGGGTGTGTGTTTGTGTGTATGTGCATACATGTGCATCTGATTAGAGGGCACATGCAGGAAGAGATACAGACTGTGAGTGCAGTCGGGCTGCAGAGGCTCCATTTGTTTGTGTGCACATGTGTGTATCAGTCTCTGGGAGATACTGATCCTCAGATTAAAGGGAGTGTGAGAGCTCATCTTCATCAATTTGTGTTGTGTTCAGTGTAGGAAGCAGTGTGTGTTTACATATTACAGCAGCTGTGCTTTCTTCATGTAGAATGGGAGCTGCCCACCTGATGCCAGGGCAGCTGCCACACTAATAGCCCACTACACACACACACACACAAACACACACATACAAACAGTGCCAGCAGACCTTTTCTGTATCTCCGAATGTGTGTTTGCTGCAAAGGGGAGGAGAAAGGGCCAGCTGCAGTGTAAAGCCTTCATCAACTGTTCCTCTAGACTGCCCCATCTGTCTATCCATTAATACACACACACACACACAGCCCTACACTAATGCATACACACGGTCCTTCTGTCCTTGTATCAGACACACGGTGTGCGTCACAGTCAATGGGGTCTGTCACGACAATTAAGTGTATTCTCTGGAGGCTGACTGATATATTTTGGTCGGCCGATATTATGAGCCAGACCATCACAAACACTAGTGAATATATATGTTATGTATATATGACAAAAACAGTGCTTTATTGTATTATTAATATTTTTTGGTTAACATTAATTAAGAGATATTTATTTAAGAATGTGTCAATCTTGAGTATCTTTTTACAGCCTTTATACAGTTGGTGCAGAAATTTTTTGCAAAAGCCATGTACATGTCTGTTCTCATTCCAACTGAAAGGACTCTGTAAAGGCAGCCAATTTGTAAATCAGTATAGTTTTCCTTCATCAGCATTGGTATCAGCCTCAAAAATCCCACTTTGGTCTGGCTCTACTCTCCTCTGATGCTATGTGAGGGGATAGTGTGTGTTGGCCTGACACCATTCAAGGCGTATCTGTTAAATAAAATGGTACAACTGCAGAGAGACAGCTTTATTGTGTGGTTTCTTAATGATCCATTTGTCCATGGTTGACAAATTAAAGAAGAAGTCATTAGAAAGTGCAGAAGGGGGTCATTTCATTTAAAGCCTTCAGAGCAGATTCATTGTTAAAGATTGTCTTGAAGGAACCATTCGTCCAAAGGATATACCACATTTGGTGTTTTTGCCATTTGGTTCTTCCAATGAAGTATTCTGGTGCGTTTAGTCTTGCAAGCACTTCTATGTTTTGTATGATTGTACCAGTCATGGGACACAATAGTTATGTTGTATAAAAATTGCTGTTTTGTTTTCTGTATGGAAAACTTCCCCACACTGTTTGTTTTGCAAATCATAAACTTTTTTTTGCCCAGTCATTGTCCTAACCTTGGATTCTCTATGTGTTTTAGTTCAACTAGCTTGTCAGCCAAGCACAAGGATGTCAGACCATGGCTCAGCATCCATATGTTACTGAGAAATAAATAAATAAATAAATAAATAAATAAATAAATAAATAAATAAATAAATAAATAAATAAATAAATAAATATTAAAAAAAGATACCGACAGTTCCTGGGGGTCAAGGAGTTATAATGAAGTAGAAAATAAGAAGTTTCAGGGACAGAGGGAGCTGGTGCGCTGTCCTTGATGATGTTTATGATACTGATTGGCTGCTCTCCAGGAGCTTCCTGATTTCTGATTTGGACAGTTTTGAACATTATGATTGCAGCGAGAACATCTAATGTTTCGAGTGGCCTCTGCAATCAAGGACAATGACCCTTCACTCTGTATACACACTTTCTGGCACCCACACACATGCTTACTTACCTAAAGTTTTGGTGTGTAGAGGTTGGGCAGATCTGTGGTTATTTACTGGATTGTCTCTTGTTTTAGTTTAAGATATTTATTCTTGTATTTTTTTTTTTTTTTTTAATCAAAGGTGCCTTTCTGATATTGGTGGAATGCACTGTTTGGCCCATGGCACTCTACAAATTGCATTATACATTGACAAGATATTAAACCCCAAGTTCCTCCTGCTGGCTGGTGTATGAACGTTTACCTTTTTGATGAGAAGGTGGAACCTTGCATAGTAGCTCTGGCCACCAATTTATGGATGGGTAAATGCCAAGGATATAAGGATTCACTCAAGTCACAATTTCCCATACAGGATTTACCATACGATTTTCTTATGAATTTTAAAATAAAATCTACATCTCTACAAATATGCAAAACAAGTCTTGCATGTTCCTAGTTTTGAATTTAAATGTTCTCTCTCAAACAGGAGCTGAGATCCCACATTTAACATGTCTCTGTTGGCCGATAGCAAGCTAATATTAGCTATTAAGCAAGCTAATGCTAGCTATTTGGCAAGCTAAAGTTGTCTTAGATCTGTTTTTTGTCTTCGTATTAGTAAAACTTAAAGGTTTGTCAACTAGTGAAAACTTAGTTCTGTCTCTTTAACTTGTTGGTAATACATTTCACCACACAGCAGCTTTAGGATGTTATTCCGTTGTTTTCTAACAGACCTAATTCATCATTACATCCCTGAATGGTGATTTGCACTGTAAAAGAGCTTTAAGTGGTTGCTTTGACAATAAATACTTGTTGCTTGCATTACTGGACTTTATCTTCTAGAATGAAATGAAATGTAAGTGTATCTGATTACGCAATATGTAAAGTAATACATATTCCACCACCAGCGTTGAACACCCAGAGGTGAAAGAGTAGCATGCACACACATTTTCAGAACAAAGTCAGCAAATCTTAATTTCACCAGTTTCTGCCAGTTTTCCTGCCAGAGATTCAAGCCAAGTGCTTTCATTAGAGCCACTGAGTTCAAGCGTGAGCATGTTTATGTGACATGGCCAGGATAAACTGCCGAAAATTAGATTTGTCAGCTCGGTTAAGGGAAAAGTCTAGAAGTTCATGATCTCTGGTTATGCACCACAAACAATTACATTCATCCTCTCATTTATCACACTCAGTGACCACACATTCTAGCTGCTATGAGGTAAGGCTAACCAGTTATGGTCAAAGCACAAAAGTAGCAAGCTGACTCGACACCAGTATACTAGATACAGCAATGAATCGGCCAGGTCCCAGTGAGTGAACTCGGTGTTAAATTTGGTTTACTGAATATTTTATATTTATTTAAAAAGTTTTCTCCAGTCTTTTACATCCACGCCTGCATCTCTTTGTGCTATCTTTCTCATTTCTCTTTTTTTTTCCTTCATGTTTTTCCTTTAACTTCTCTCTCCCTCCCTTTTTCTGCTTCTCAATACTTTAACTGAACTGGCAAACAAGCAAAACCCAAGATCATGTTTTTTTTGTTGGTGTTGTTGAATTGCTTGGCTGCATGTCTGTTTAGCAGCAACAGACAGTTCTGCTTTTAAAGTTTGGAAGTGACTGTGGATTTTTCTCAGGGAGGAAAGAGACAAACAGATAAACATACATTAAGACAGACACATAAACAGATAAGCAGACACACCGACACAGAACTACTGAGAAAATATATACGGGCTGATAGTGAGAGAATGGAGGAGGACAAAGACCCAACCAGAGCTGGTGTTGTTCCGCCATCTGGTCTGTGTGTGTGTGTGTGTGTGTGTGCCTTCTTCTATTGTATCTGGATACAGTGGAGGGAATGACTTAGATTACCAAGACTGATATCAAAGTCACACTCTAGGACACGCTCCAAGTGCCAGCCCTACACACAGACACACACACACACACACACA